>JARQZK010004687.1:0-20000 GCA_030704885.1 Cynegetis impunctata
ATGAATATTCATTGTTCCATAATTCGGAAGGTAATTGACGTAGCTTGACATAGGTAGGTAGTATGTATTTACATGATTTATTGCCAATAGGTCGCAAATAAACCAATCGAAGACAATGGGTAGGTCTAGTTCAATTTTGTCTCTTAGGTCGATCTAACTATTTACTTGCCTATTATATTTCAAGCCGTATGAATATTAAGTAAGTTATTGACATAAATATCAAAAAACACTAGTCCAAGTATGGTACCCTGCGGCACCCCACAGTTTACCACCGGTTGAGCTTGAGTATTCATCAGTTTTTACACATTGTATTCTTTGACTTAGTCAAGATGCAAAAAGTATATATATATATATATATATATATATATATATATATAT
Organism: Cynegetis impunctata; assembly: GCA_030704885.1. Lineage (NCBI taxonomy): Eukaryota > Metazoa > Arthropoda > Insecta > Coleoptera > Coccinellidae > Cynegetis > Cynegetis impunctata. The sequence goes on from JARQZK010004687.1 coordinate 379, forward strand.
ATATATATATATATATATATATATATATAAAAGAAAAATTGTTTGGATGTCTCTGAAATTTTTATTGTATTATACAGTAGACCCATGGGGATTATATACGCAATACAATATCTGTCGAATGGCCGCCTCGGCTTTGCTTGTATACCTTCATCCTTTTCTCGAAATTTTCGATCACTCTTTTGTATAATTGGGACTCTATATCGGCCAATTTGGCTTGAATCCCCGCTTGGAGAGTTGGAATTATTTGCGTATTGTGATTGTCTTTTTGTCGAAAAAGCAATGCCTCTAGACGCCTCTTGTCAGTACATTGGATTCCTCTGAATCACTAGTGGAATTTCGGATCCCTATATACAGATTTTTAGCGTAACCACCAATGTGAAAATAAGCTCCGCCAGAGAAAGCGATATTTTTAAATAAAATCACCGTCATCATTTATGTTTTCCAAGACCCAAACAGACAACCTACGGAGCTACTGGTAGTCCGCTGGCTGTAGTTCTTGAGTCAATTGAACCGTGTACATATACAGAGCCAAATCTTTCATCAATATTAGGTGCTGTGTGTGCGGAGAGGACATTTTTTTGGGCACGGTGGCAAATTGAAGTGTTTGGATCGTTTTCAATATGTTTCACTACTACGGCGATATTTTCGGTTGAATATCCAAGGTATATTTTGAACGGAGCCAGTCTCTTGGAATGTTTTGATTAGGTAGCGCACATAAATCTCAGAAGACAAAAGATTACATTAAAAATTTGCTCTAATTTTACTTGTTCTTCGAAAAAATAGATAAATATTTGAAACTTACTACAACTGCAGTTTTGAATTTCACGCCAGACATATTTCTTCTTGAGGCATACTTCATTTCTTGCTTCTGCACTTGATATCCATTCTTGTTACTATATTTTCCAATTGTTTTATAATTGAGAATTCCGCCATGTTGTGATGCAGGATTATATACATCAACAATATCAAAGTTGTTACTTGAATTCTTATTAGGAACTAGAAGATTTATATCACATTCAATATTCAATTTTGTTTTATTCAAAGGGTAAAGCACATCGATAGAATTCGATATAATGAGCCAATGGTGTGTCGAATCGAATAAGTCCAATTCTCCGCTCTTGAAGAAAATTTTACTCACATTAGATACTACCACTTTATTGCAATGTATTTGGAATTTCTTGAAAAATAATATTGGGACTTTCGGAATTGAGAAGAAAATAAAACATCTAATCGATGGTGCACTTATAACTATTTAATTTTACGTTTTCATACTACTTTTATAGAAAGTCAAATCATTTAGATACGATTAAAAACTATATTCAAAATTTTTCTTTTTATACATATCAATAATAAAAACAAGAGATAGGTTCTACTGATCATATAATTCTCAATTGTGGCTATATCAAACATTATGTGAAGATTTTCTCTCTGAAATGACAGAACTAGAAAATATCCTTCAACCCTTTTTTGATAACCCGACGAGCCTCCATGTTGCCATTTGAAAAAAAAAAGTGATAAAAATTCTGAAATCAAACGTTACATAGATTGAACATTTTGATCGAAAACAGTAAAGTTGTATTTTTACAAACATTGTGGGACTGAAATAAGCTATTTGAACATATCTATAGCCTTCTAGAATAAAAATTTTTTAAAAAGAAAAAAAATGGTAACACACTGTAACAAATGATACGTGATTTTATTCTGAATAGAAATGCTTTGTCACTTCTGGTGAATACAGAATTTGCATGAAGTTGAGTTACTCGTCAGGAAATGCAGTTTTATGTATTGAACAGATGCTTCAAATTTCATTTCCGAGAACAAAAAAGTTATAGGGGCGAGCCACCTTCCATGGACACCTGGTATATATATATATATATATATATATATATAATATATATATATATATATATATATATATATATGTTATATATATATATATATATATATATATATATATGTTATATATATATATATATATATATATATATATATATATATATATATTTATATATATATATATATATATATATATATATATATATATATATATATATATATATATATAAATATATAGAAACAGGGTGGGCAATCCATAACTATCCACCCCCAGATTTGAGCATTGGGATGGAATAACGAACAAAAATACACTCATGCAGGAAATGGAATTGCCTTTCTAACAAGGTACTGCTCGACCCCTTTTTCCTATTCGAAAATGAGAGCTGTTAGGGGTTGCGGCTAGAGGGGTAGTGATATCAAACTCATTTGAACACCCTTATTTGTCGCTCTTTCAACAAAATTTGACTTGTCCGAGCGTTTTTTCGTTATTCTATCCCAAAGCTCAAAATTCGGGGTGGAAAGTTATGGATGGCCCACCCTGTATATATTTATTTTTATATTTATATATATATATATATATATATATATATATATATATATATATATATATATATATATATATATATATATATATATACACTATGTAAATTGGTAAATCATTCAGTTACCTTCATTAAAATTGCCTCATATCCTTGACAATAACTACAGAAGATAATACTTTCATGAAAATTATAACTTTTGTTACGAATTCTGAATACACTGTTCGGATCCATCATTGAAAATATTTCAAAATATTTGAAATGTTCTGAAATTTTTTTTGACAGTAGATAATTACCTGAAAAATCACAGAGGTTGTAATGACAATTTTTCATTTCGAACTATTTACCAATTTCAATTCAGTTACTCACCATAGGCCTCAAAACAAGTTACGATGGAGACATAATTTGGAATGTATTTCATTATATAAGCATCAATCAGTGTGACATTATATTCTTCAGCAGAATGTTCGGTTGTAGCAATAGTCGATAGTGATAAAATAATGATTAGCAAAAAAAATGCTTCGAATTGAAACATGACTGACGCCGAACTGAGAGAAAACCAATAACTCAACTTTATGTCATTGCTGTCTCATTCATATTCAAGTAATTTAGGAAGTTATCTGCCATTCAAAATAAAATACCTACGTACATATTTCCTGTGTAAATTATTAATTTTTAAAACTCCGGAGATACCTACGCGAACTTAAGTTTGAACCTTAACTTTTTTCATAATTAAGGTTAGATTGAATTTAGCTCGGAATGGGAATAAACAAACTCTTTGAGGCAATATCCTCTGGCATGAAAGTTTTCCTGTGTTCGAACAAATTGAATCGACCAATTTAAAAGAATTACATGTTCTAGCGAAGATCTGAAGAACATCGTCTTTCAAAGAATAAATTTTGAAATATTCCATCTCGTTCTTCAGAAAGACTAGGAGTAGGTTAAAGATACAGATCGTATGATCCGTACAGTGGAATAAAATATACAACAGTTTATTAAGCGTACAGATATATCTCGCTGACAGATCATCTTGTATAATTCGTTTTACCTGAAGTCGCATAATTCGCATAAAATGCAAATATCGGCTTGATCAAACTTCGGTCAGATAGAAGTCCACAGCAACATAGTATGTTGGCTGCTTTGTAAGATGTGGCAGAGATTGAATCCAATTAAGAAGAGAAAAATCCTGATAAAGAAATGCGGTATTACGTAACTGTAGTTTCAGGTAAATAATAAACTGATTTATGACACTGGGATTTCATTGTTATTGAGACCTAACTAAAACAGCTAGTAACAGTGTTGCCAGATTTATAAAGGTCAACAACCTGTGCAAAATTCACGAGAAAAAAGATCTCGCCAATTAAGAAAAAAAACAAAGGTTCAAAAATAAGTCTGACCAGCCAGAACTTGTGATAACTAAAAATATGAACGAAACCCTTAGGGTTATAATTTGGAGGAGCTCATAGCCTAATTAAGAAAATATGAAAATTTAATTCACATAAAACTCAGAAATATTTGTTCTTCATCATTTCTGTATAACATAAATGAAATGATATTCTTCTCATTTCTCTCAACTGAATTTTCATTTTACATTTGAGGCTAGCAGGCGCGGATCCAGGCCCGACTTTGGGGGGGGAGGAACTTTTAGATATTCAAAAGCCAAAAGGTACTGGTATTTTGAGCAATGGTAAATCGAATAGCTCCCCAATGGCCCGGGCCATTTGGGAGGGGATCCGCGATTTGGGATCCGCGCCTGGAGGCTAGACAGCCTACTTTAGTTTTACTTTCTCGTGTCCGGAAACACTACAATTTCTATGCCCAATATTTGGCCACGTCTAATTCTTCAGACGCCCTCAGCTGCAGCTCTACTTCTTTAAAGGATTTTGAAGGATCCTCAGTTGTTCCTGCATTTCGAATTCGGATTTCCGCTATCTGGTTCCAGTATAAAGTACTTATAAGTCTGATATCCTATGTGATAAAACACAAAAACACATCCATAATTTTCTGACTTTAATATATTATAATTATGTTTTGTCAATATTTAATCTTCGTTTCACCCGTAACAAAAAAAATTATGTATTATACACGGGAAAAAAGTATTAGATTTTAGCTCTCGCTTTTTAGTCTCCCTCCGCTTCGCGTCGGGACAACACAACCTCGAGCTAAAATCTAATACTTTTTTCCTTGTATAATAAATAACTATTATTTACCACAACTTATCCAGCTCATCGAAATGGTCTATGCATTAAAAATTTAATTTGATATTCTTATACGGTATATCGCTACGGTGATTACCGAAAGTCATGGGTCATTGTAATTCCGAAGAGAACACACGTTCAACAACCTGATTGGAAATATTGCTAATTAGAAATATATATATATATATATATATATATATATATATATATATATATATATATATATATATATACAGGGTGATTCACGGTGAATGGCACATTAGACGTTTCTGGTAAACCATACAATGGATCACTTTGAAAATTTACTGGACATTCTCTACCCAACTGAAATATTTTTGGTAATGCAATGTTGCCACAACCGATGAATTCTGAGCACTAAAATCCCTGAACAGGAATAAACAAATAACTATTGTCGCTGCAGATAAAGGCAACGCCACGGTCGTCATGAATACAGAAGACTACAAAGACTAGATAAACAGCCTTCTTGACGACCCAACCTACAAGATTTCTAAATCACATGCAACATATTTAGAGAAGACGGCAAAAGCAAAAATAAATGCAGCACCAATAGACACGGAATTGAAAAAGAAGCTGATCTCAGGAGAAGAGGTCTGCCAAAAAATCCACAAACCTGACATCCCGCTACGACCTATTATAAGTGCATTTAACTCCTCGGTACAAAAACTCAAAAAATACATTGCAGCTATAATGCTACCCACTGTTTAAACAGCCGACTCATACGTAAGAAATTCACACCACATCACGCAAATACTAGTTACGATCCAGTTAGATGAAAATGATTTACTGGCAGCTTTGATGTCAAATCACTTTACCCAAGTATCCCATAGATGAGGCCCTCGGAGAAATACAAAGGAGTGATTTTTCCCTCTCACATAGTCGATCTCGCCGGACACTGCCTAAAAAACGACTACTTTTCATTCGAAGGTCAAATATACAAACAAACACAGAGCGCCGCCATGGGATCTTCACTATCACCAGTAGTAAACAACATTTTTATGAAAAGAAAGCCTTCCATACATCACAAAAACCGAAACTATGGATCCGATACGTTGACAATGTACTCGTGATTTGGGAGTTTGGAAGAGAGCTGTACAGCTTTCTTAACCACATAAATTCCATACATCCGAAAATCCAGTTCACACACAATAGAATTAGAGGAAAATAATAAGCTCCCCTCCCTCGATGTACTTATTACCAAATCATCTGGCAAACTACAACATACGGTTTATAGAAAACCAACACACACGAACAAATATCTAAACGCCAAATCTCACCACCGCCCTTCACAAATACAATCAGTGGCCAACACATTGGTTGCGAGATATTTAAGACTAACAGACGAGTTTGGCAAAAAAAAAGAACTAGAAAACCTCACCACAACACTGAGACAAAATGGATACACCAACCTCACGTTGAAAAAAGTCATTCAACAGCAATTCAAACCCGGCGACAAAAATGAAGAAACAAATTAAAACCGCCCTAAAGTTATAATGCCGTACATCAAGGGAACAACTGACAGGGTAGGAAGGATTCTCAACAAACCATAGGAGCATCCCTACAGAATCCAAAAGAAAAAACAAAGTTAGAAAACCAGGGGTCTAGAGTATTAGTTGTGGGACTTGCAGTCAATCATATATAGGTCAAACGAACAGGAGGATATCAGCAAGGCTCAACGAACACAAACTCCCCATTAAAAACAAACAAACAACATCAGCCTTGTTCCAACATGAATTAAACACAGAACATCGCATCAATTTCGAGAACTGCAAACAGATTGTGTCAGTAGATCATTACAAAACACGAATCTTTCGAGAAGCAATCGAAATCGAGAAGAACGGTCTCCTAATAAAGATTTTTGGGTGTTATCACGTCCAGTATTCGGGCCTGTTCCAGTGAATTCCTTTTGATACCAATTTTTTTTATTGTACATATTTCTCAGAGAGCAAAAAGTGCTCTTGTTTCTTATGCACACCACAGTGTTTACGTTGATAGTTTTCTGATAGATATTGTACGGTTGGACAACCAAGGTTCTCCAAATCCTCTATTACGGTGTTACGTCCTTGCGTCATTTCTGATATTGAATTCTTTTTTTCGGAGCCTTTTACAGAAATTACTCCGTACTCTGAACACACACTGTCAATCAAATTATTAAATTCTATAATGGCACAGATTCACCTTCCCAGCAGAGACAGTGATGCTTATTTTCGAGCCATCTATTAGTATTCCGAAAGGTTGCGGTTGAGGAATTTCAGTTACATACAGGTTTGAATAGACAATGCTGCACATAAGTTTCATCTGACGACTGGATCTAACTCTTTTCCGATTTTTTTGTTCACATAAAATCCTTGAATTGAACGTTACGTTCTTTTATTAATTTTCTAAGAATTTCTCTGAAGTGAATAGAATGATGACCAAAACTATTCATAATAATAATAATAATAATAAGGACTTTATTGATTATGAGAGGCGAAGTCTAGCAAAGCTATTCTACTCAACCTCGAACTACAAAAAAAAATATAATCAATGAAACAAAGTAACAGAATAAACAAAAAATAACAATATATATAAAAAAAAGAAAAAGAAGAAAATTAAGAATCTATATGAAATAAAATGAAAACAACTCAATGTGAAATGAAATACAGACAAATAAAAAACCAGACACGAAATAAAAAACTGAAACAAATCGTAAATTATTAGGAGTAAACGAGAATGCAAACATTGAATATAAATTGACAATAACAAACTAAAGATTATTCATTAGGTAGCCCTTAGCAAAAATTAAACAGCTATTTGTGCAGATAGAAGTCTCGATCTGATCTTCTTCTTGAAACTATGTAATGAAAGTTTTTTAATATTCCTAGGTATCTTATTATATACAGCTATAGAATTAAATGAGAAAGATCTTTCAAAGATAGTTAGGCGAAACCTAGGGAGGTGGAGAGTATCCCCATGTCTAATATTAACAGCATGAGAATTACCTCTGAAACTCAATCTACAATGAAGATAAGAAGGCATCCCAGATGATAGAATTCGGTGGACTAAAGAACTCATATGAAAAAAGAAAACCTGGTTCATTCTCAGCCACCGTAGTTGATCAATCTTAGCCGAAATCCTCTCATATTTGCGTACTCTGAATACAAATCGACAACATGAATTCTGAATGCGCTGTAGTCTATTCCTCGAAAGTTGATCCAGACAAGGATAGATAAGGACCAGACCATAATGCAGAATCGGCAAAATTAGCGTTTCTACAAGTTTTTTACGCATCTTAAAATTCAATATGCTAACATTCATATACAGAGTCCTAAGAGACATGTAGCATTTTCTTACCAAAAGCAAAATATGATCACGAAAACGTAATTGATCATCCATAATGATTCCCAAATTCTTAGCAGAATTACTTTGAGAAAGACCCACGCCATCCAACATAATAGAAACATTCTCATGTACCATCGACCTTTTAGCACTCGAGCTGAATAGAAGTAAAGTGCACTTAGAGGGATTCAGCCTTAGATTGTGTTCCTTCGAGATACAAGCCATGCCTTCCAGATCCTGATTTATATATGTAGAAGCCTCTGCAGCCCTCTCCGAAACGAAAGGGAAGTACAACTGGGAATCATCCGCAAATGCATGATACTGACAATGATTCAATCCCATGAACAGGTCCGCTGTGTACACTAGGTAGAGAATTGGACCTAATATCGACCCCTGGGGTACACCTGACGTAACAGATAGTGCCTCAGAGTAGGAACCATCGATTTTAACAATTTGCTTTCTCCCATTGAGATAGGATTCAAAAAATTTCACAGAGTCAACATCAAAGCCAAAATAACAAAGCTTAGTACACAACAACCGATGGTCAATTGTATCAAACGCCTTTGAAAAATCTAATAAAATCATGGCAATAGAAAGGCCCTGATCAAGGAACCCTATGATATCATCAATAATCTTCAAAAGAGCCGTAGTCGTACTACACCCCTTTCTGAAGCCTGATTGCAGAGGAGAAATAATTTTATTCGTACATACGTAGTCGTAAACTTGAGTTGTTAAAACTTTTTCTAGAATCTTCGATAACGAAGGAAGAATGCCAACAGGGCGTAAGTCATTGAGAGACTGAGTGTTAGGAGATTTAGCCAAGGGATGTATGATCGCGTACTTCCAACTACTAGGAAAAAAACTATATTCGAAACATTAATTCACAATATGAGTAATGTGCGGAACTATTAATGGACAGCAAAGCTTCAACATCTTGGCAGAAATTCCATCCGAACCAAGAGCGTTCGATCGGAGTTCCATCACTTGCTTAAATATTTCTTCCGGTTCAACGAGCCGAATATGGAAGCTCAAATTCTCATCAAATCTTTTCGAGCCATAATATTCAGATGCTGCTCCACAATTATCGTAAGGACTATACACTGACGCAAAATGAGCATTTATATCATGAACATTTCTGAGTGATGAGGGAATATCATGATGCTTCTTATTCCTCAGGCCGAGATTGTTGACAGTTTTCCATAACTGCTTCCCATCATGCACTCTGGACTGATAATAGAGGTAAGCAGCTTTTTCAGAGCGGACAGCAGAAGTAACAATATTTCTTAAATCCTTATAATATAAGAAATCATTAGCGGACCTAGTTCTCTTATAACGTGACAATGCACGATTCCTAAGTTTCATCACAGCCCGAACATTATCTGTTAACCAAGGTGCATACGGCTTGCTTATCCTCGATGTTATGAAGGGTACATGTTTATTAAATAGCATACTGTGTTTATATAATAGCTATCCCTACCTGTACTGAAATACGCATCCTCCAAAATAAAGACTGAAATATTCAATTCACAAGGTCACTGAATACCTAGACCACCCACGCCGAATTTATTTTCAAAAACCGATGAATAACTTATCTAATGCCACCTTTTCAGACATTCAGCGTTTTACGACCGCCTGTTCCATCAATCAAGAGTAATGGATCTGACTGATTTCGACAATACTTGGAAGAATCGTCCCACACACGATAAACGAATTTTTTAAATTAATAACTTATCTATTCACCTTTGATAAACTGTTACATGAATCAGATTTAATGTATTCGGCTCTTTTTGAAAATACCGACACCTAACGAATTTATTACTTTCAACCCCTAATAAATAACATATATAACTTTTTGATGACATGTGTCATTATCAATCATGATTTAATAACCCACCTGTCACCATCAATCGAATTTTATTATTCCACCGTCACTACCAATCAAATTAAACGATCCTCAACTGAATCCTCTCTACTGGTAAATTAAAGAGAAAAAGCTTTCATACGCATTTTATTTGAGTAGGTACATGTTCAAATTGTAGGTCATTTACTTCTGAATAGAAATGAAATCTTTGCTCAATATTTTCCGTACATACTCCACTATTCGATGGAGCAGATCTTCGAGAGAGGTAGGTTTCATTTTATGAGTAATACTTTTCAAATAACCCGTAAAATTTTTTCCAACTGAGGCCATTCAATGAAATTCTATGAAACAAGTTTTTTGGTACTCAATTCATCGGTGAGCTTATTATTATTAGTAGTAGCGGTAATACATAGTGAAAAACAATGAAATATTAAAAAATGTTCGGGAAAATGTTGAGCAAAGATTATATTTCTGTTACTATATGACTTGCAGTTTGGACAACTAATTAACTGAAATTGGTTCGGAAACTTTTTCTTTCTATTTATCTTATCAAAATTTTCAGACAGAATCGTGACAGCCTAGCCTTACCTTTTTCTGCATCGGTTGGGAACAATGTGAGCTTGAGCACCGCAGCACCGAGCATGAATAGAGGTAGGTCGAGGTACGATCCAAATGTGTTCTGCCTTCAGAATCAAAAACTTCGCAAAAATTATGTAATGTTTCTGTCCGATTATTGAACAGATTTCAATTTTACATTTTCATAATTTTGTAAAATGTTGGTACCTAGATTTGATTGTGTTCTATCGCAACAACAATCTTATAGATTTGTTCAGTTGCAGCGATTATTTTGTTAGAAATATTGGACTATTGGGAAAACATAATAAGCGATACGCTCCCTACCGGTGTCGAATATTACTAGAGCATGGGAGATAGATTGCTTTGTTTACATCTGTTTACGTGTATTTTATATGAGAAGTTGTTGAGTTTTAATTGTATTTTGGATCGTTTACAAACGTTCAGAAGAGATGAATCACTATTGTTGTGTATTCTATTGTTCATCTTGGGAAAAAAAACCGAATATAGCTTACATACCTTTCTGAAAGCTGGACAATTCAAAGTTGCATTCCAAACAAAGTTGGGAAACAAGGAAATGATGGACAGAAGAAAGGTGTGGATTCATAACTTGAAGATTGAAAAAAAAAGTCTGAACATAAGAGAGTTGTTCTTTACAGTTTACTGAGAATAATTATTTTCCCTGCAGTAAGTTTGTGGATTTTTCTATATAGAATTATATCAACTAATGAGGTGCAATTTTCAGGTAACCGAAAACGTAGAGTTTTTGAAGTCCAATGCTATTCCAACGAAAAATCTTCCACTTTTATCGGAATCTGAACCTGGGCCATCATCCAGAGATTTTAGATTATTTTATTTTCTTTCATGTAACAACCAGAGATACTATTAAAATAATAATAACAAATGATGTTTATTTGCACAACCAAAATAACAGCTTATCATAACATCAAGAATATGAAATAAATCGACCCTATAGCTAGGTAAAAACTAAGATATTCAATTATATAATCAGGAAAACAGAGATTCTATCAAAAAAACCAGACTCTCAGAAGTCCACTGTACTTTTAGGAGAGCTGTTATACGTCAGGAAAATTCAAAAAATATAATAACTTATTACGTTCAAACCATTGAAGCAGAGTATTCATATTAATTCTTCTTTTATTTCATGTTGTTTCTTTCAGTTCTGCTGGCAAGTACTTAGTTTTGTCCATTATACTAAAAAATTCTTCAGTTCGTAATGAAAAAAGACATGACAGAGATGTTTTCTTGAAACTTTTGAAAATTTTTTTATTTTTTAAATAAATAGGTGTTCTATCATACAGCCTTTTCATGAGGTATACATAGTTCCTTCAACCAATTAATTTATTCGTCCTCTACTTTATTTTATTATTGATTTTCATGTTCAATGATAAAAACTCAGTGTAAATTTCAACTTGATGTATGTAGGTTATCTACTGTTCAACAGAGATAATATTGTCCTCAGTCGAAACACAATGAACCAATAGAAAATACGAAGTCCAAAAAAACACAAATTACGAAGCTAAACGTTCGAAAACTCAAAATTAAATTAGCGTAAATACCATTACCAATAAATGTAAACAAACAGCTAATTTCCCATGCTCTAGTACCGATATTAGCCGTTCCGGCGCTACGATCTTAATTTCGAACGCCAATTGGAATTGTGAATTTTTATCGTTTCTGAGATCTGTTCCGCAGATTTATCACTACTATTTTTGTCTATCCGCTTTATTATGAACTTCATTACGGACTAGTTTAAAACAATTCATTAGGACAAAATGATATGACTTAGACTGAACATAATTCCCAAAAATAATCGACTATTGACAAGAAGACAATACTCTCATTCCGTTTCAGATTATTGATAACAACAGCATCCACAGAAAATACTTATTGCTGTACGCCGACAAACAAATTATGCCAATATGGCTTTCTTGAGAAACTATGTCAATTTTTCCACAATTGGTTTATTACGATAACCCTTGCTGTCAGTTTATTTTCTTGACCTGGGTTTGATCAGTACAATAGATTCATTAATCAATGATCTTTGGAATTCTAATAGATCCTTCCAGAGTTTCCCCATTTCATATCTCTATACGTTCCATATAACAAACAGGTACGCATCGAATTTTTCGCGTAGGTACCTATTGATGGTAAAACAAAAAGTGGGGGAAAAATGGTTCAGGAGAACAGAACAAACCAGGAGCTGAGAGAACTGTATGATGAACCAGGTATTGTAGCAGTTATAAAAGCCCAGAGAATTAGATGGATGGGGCACATACAGAGAATGGAAGCTCACAAAACCCCCAAAAGAGTAATGGAATCGAGTGTGGGAGGGACAAGAAGAAAAGGAAGACCAAGAAGACGGTGGAAGAGAGACGTGGAGGAGGATCTGGCGGTATTGCGGGTCAGGGACTGGAGGAGGAAAACAGAAAGTCGATATGTATGGAGAAGAATAGTAAACAAAGCCAAGGGACAACTAGACCTGGAGAGCTACGGAATAGTAAAAAACCTATTGATGGCGGAGCAGGTCGATATGCGATTCAAACGGAATAAATTATAGTTATATATCAAAACATTTGCATCTTATGAGCAGAAATTACCAATTTCATTCCCATACCATTCACTATAAAAATTCACAAAAATCGCTTTATCTTCAAAAATACTCATTCTATGCTAAAAATATCTCCGAAATACACCCTTGTTTACTGTTCACCTCTTCTGATATCAACCAAAGTATGACCGTGCTACATGCAGAATTTACCACCCTCGTATCCCCCGTGCCTATAGGCACCATATACAACGAAATCTATATTCTCCTATTCATTTGCTTCTAAAATTTTGCTTATTTTCACTATACTCCTATCATGAAATGGATAACTAGGATTTTAAGACAAAAAAATATTGAAAAAACTCCACTAAAGTAACCCCCTGTGGGTGTTTCACCCATTTCTATAATATATCTGAATATAAGGTAGGTACCCTACGAAAAAAAATTCAGTGAACCTTATTATACTCCTGATCCAGAATTGTCTCACAAACCCTAAAATGTTACAATATATAGGGTCTTCCATACCAAATCTCGTTTTGATAAATATATGTAATAAATTTATTAGTACTCTGATAGTATTAACTAATCTTCTTGAAATAAGACAATGTGTTTGCTCTGAAAATAGAGATTATATTTTAGTATCATGATATTACATTATTTACATTCATTATTCATACCTAAAAATAGAGAAAACTACAATAAAACCCTGTATTTCGGGTGTGTTGTATACATCAGTTTAATCACAGTCTATTAAATTTAATTATTTCTTCACGTGGCAAAAGTCCTCTCTCGTTCTAGTCTCTCTCTCTCTAATTGTTGGTTCAGTTCCGTCTCTTCGGGTGCTGGTAATCAGGCGACCCGTCGATAAAGCGGTAGAATTTGAGATCTAATTAAAGAAACTCCGGCACATTGTATATGTGTCGCGATTTTCTTTACAGGGTTGGGATAAAGTATGGAACCAAGTGAATATCTTTTTAACGAAAAGGACAATATTTATGAAATTTTGCAGGTGAGTCCAATGGCGCAAAATGCATCTGATGTATGATTTTTTGTTGATAATTTACTTCCGGTTGTACCGGAAATAGACCCTAAGTCAGTCATTTTTGATATCCCATTTATTTATATATATATATATATATATATATATATATATATAAATATATATATATATATATATATATATATATATATATATATATATATATATATATATATATATATATATATTTACCCTATATATTATTACATTTTTGAATTCCACTCAAGATTCTAGGCAGATTCTATGCATCATGTCCTATACCTAAGTCTAAGCGTTTTTGACATATTCAGGTTTTTATGTCAAAAACGACTATTGCAAACCCTAATATAATTATCAATTGTTCCTATAAGAAAGTCTTTTTTACTTACTTTGGGTTAGATTCCTTGTTGAAAAGGACCTACTTTAATAGATTTCGTATAATATTTGGATAACTAATCATACAGAGTGTTCAAAAAATAAGATCTAAAATGAGATTGAGAAAACTGACAAAAATCAATTTTTTTCAAATGGAAACCACCATTTTTTTTTGTATTATTTGGCATTTAAAAAGAAGGCAACTTTGTTCAAGGTTATCTATACCTAAAATTTGAAGTTTTCGAAATATTGCCAATTTAATATTTTTATATGGCGATTTTACATTTAATCGTTAAACAATTAGATCTAGGATAGCCACGATCGTATTTGACATTTCAAATCATCGTAATGGCACCCCGGAAAAATTATACAAACGAAGATTATTTAAACTTATTCATTATTTATAGACAATGTGATAAAGCTATTTCAAGAATATGTGATACATTTGCGACCCGATATCCTCATAAACAAAAACCATCACCAAACACTATTGAACGAATTATAGAAAACTTCTTTTTGAATGCTAAATACTACAAAATAAGAAAAATGGGGGGTTTCCATTTGAAAAAATTGATTTTTGTCAGTTTTCTCAATCTCATTTCAGATCTTATTTTTTGAACAGTCTTTATGATTAGTTATCCAAATATTAGGTATACAAAATCTATTAAAGTAGGTCCTTTTCAACAAGGAAACCCAAAGTAAGTAAAAAAGGCTTCCTTATAGGAACAATTGATAATTATATTAGGGTTTGCAATCGTCGTTTTTGACATAAAAACCTGAATATGTCAAAAACGCTTAGACTTAGGCATAGGACATGATGCATAGAATCTGCCTAGAATCTTAAGTAGAATCCAAAAATGTAATAATATATAGGGTATCCCATTTAAAATAAGCGACTTAGGGTCTATTTCCGGTACCACCGGAAATATATTATCAACAAAAAATTATACATCAGATGCATTTTGCGCCATTGGATTTACCTGCAAAATTTCATAAATATTCTCTTTTTCTTTCGAAAGATATTTACTTGGTTTCATACTTTATCCCAACCCTGTGGGTATATAAATATACATTTCGAAAATCGTGGTCCAGAAAATCTGCAACGGATTTAAAAAAAACTCTCCCGCACCTGTCTGTTGACTTTCGATATGCTGTAATAGTCTATCATTTTCGGAGAAAATAGTACTTAAAGCATGACATGAGGTCTGTGCCTTTCTCAAGTTTACCACCAAGTAAGAAATATTGTGAATACATATTTGTTATTCTAATTGGGAATACAGCATGGAATAAAATATAGTTGCTTTCGTATATAAAAACTTTCTGTTTTTCATTCATGATCCGGTGAATTGAAGAATAGAAAGAAAACCTGTCCACACTTGAGCACGCATCTGGCAGGTTCTGAACGAATCGCTTTGACGGGCCGACAACGATCGGAACGGATCTACACGGCATACCTAGTTCAGTCTAGGACTGATTATTAATAAGAGGTATCTCTGTTATTATCAAATTGTCAACATGTTTAGAGTAACGAACCTATTATCTAGTCTCGCCTAGAAGATGCCACAGAAAGATTTTTTATAAGACTGTTCCGAAAATTCCAATTTACCGCACTGATATTTGCTAATGTCACCAAACCTGATTTGATCCCCGATATGTTTTCTATAGTGGGGTCGGTTAACTAAAAATTCTATCAAAATATTTCACATCTGGCAACCACTGCGCTCTTTTGGATTCTGATAGTACATGGGTAGACGCGTTAAAAAAGACCGGGACACAAATTTTTCTGGCCCTCTAGTGGCGTTTATGATGTAATCAATAGGGCCGCCATAGTTTTGTAACACTCTTTTAAATTTCCCTGTATAACTCGGATTTTTGTTAAAATATCAACCGATATTATCAGTGATTATTAATGGGGAGAAAATGCGCTTTTCAACGGTATAAGTGACATTATTGACAGCTTTGTAATTATAGAAATAATTGTAACATAATTATTTTTTTTGATTAAATTTTGGTTTTTGTTTTTGTCGAAACATTTTGCTAAATATCTCGAAACCTGTTGCATATAGCTATAGATTGGTAAAATACTTTTTGTTTGTCAATAAATTAGCTTTCAAACGGTGTATCTGACTTCTATTTTATAATAAACAGTTACTGAAAATGTGCCAAAACAGTGTAGCATTGCACAGTTATGGCATCAATGTAATTTATATCGGTTCAGTAAAGTGAGCGGCTTTATGACTGTTTAGGTAGGGAATGTAATTATTTTAATTTTTGGTATATATCAAATAAATTGCATCTTGTTCAAAGCAATTGGCACTTTCTTTTTCGTTTTAAAATCAGTGACATGAAGACATCTAAGATACGCTTCAATCATTAGGTACAAGAATGAGAAATAAGAGAATCTATAATACAATATTATTATAACTTAATATGCAAATTAAGTATATATAAGTATATATATATATATATATATATATATATATATATATTGTTAAATACACTGATATTCAAAGAAAATAATAATATGCAATAATATTTAATGCGAAGGAAAACTAAAAATTCTTCTTGTGATTAACGACCACTGTCCTTCACATACACAAAGTTTTGTACATCGTATTCCCATTTTAACACATTTACAAGATGTGCATCTCTTCTGTTTCTTCTCGCGAGACAGTCTTTCGGCCTTTTGACTGTCATATTTGTTCTTGCAAGATTTGTGATATTTTGCTTCACGGGCTACAAGTGTCTGTAAAATACCATTTCTATCGTCCAACTGATTCAAGTTTCTAATAGCACTTGGAAGCTCACCATGTTCTGCAAAAACTATAAGATTCTTCGCCGTTGTTAAATAAGCTTCATACTTCGGAATTAACAAAGGTCCCATACAAACGGACCTAACACTGGTATAGTTGTAGCATCAACCAACTAATGATTCCTCTTAGTTGACATGATTGGGTCATTTTTTTCGATATAGTCGACTTAATAGACCGGGAGATGACACAAAATATTAGGTCATTTGTACCAGTATGGCGGTTCTTCAGGGGTGTAATTACGTAAAGGCAAAAAGGAAAATGATGGACATAGTGCTAGTACCGGCGGCCCAAACGCGTGGGCGTTAATCGAACGCGTCGGATAATAATTTTTGCATATCTAATCATCGTCGAGTAGCCATTCACGAAAATCACCTTGCCATACTTTTCCGACAGTTCCCAATGACCGCCATACCACTGCAAAGGAGTGATTTTTTTTGCCAAACGATTTGTACCAGTATTGCATTTGAATTTTTGGAAAGTATTTGACAAAATGTGACCGTTATTATTTTTCCCATAATTCTAGTAGGGGGAAAAAGTGCTGCCATACTTGAAATACTTATTTGTTGGACACGTTTTAAAAATACGACTTTAAAATAATTTTTTACATCATTGTATTCTCTTCGTTTGGATGCAATTGTACCTAAAAAAAATTATTATAGATTGTAACCATGGGGCGGAAGACTGTCGGACTTGAGCTAAAAAATGAAAATAAAATGTTGACGATTTGTACCAGTTTGGCATTTGAAATTTTTGAAATTATATGATACAATGTGACCATTATTATATTTGCCCCATTTCTAGTAGAGGGAGAAAGTGGCGCCATACTGGTACAAACCGTTCGAGTTACGAATAAAATCTTAGGATTTTGAAAGAATATTGTTCACATTCGCCATCTCCCACAGGTATGTCATTATTAGACTTCTATTTATGATCATACAGAGTACTTTTAAAAAAAGTTTCAGGGTGGTACAAATCGTTTGGCGAAAAAAAAAAATTACTCCTTTGCAGTGGTATGGCGGCCATTGGGAACTGTCGGAAAAGTAGGGCAAGGTGATTTTCGTGAATGGCTACTCGACGATGATTAGCTATGCAAAAATTAACCTGGTATAAATGGTTGAATTGTTTTATTTAAATTAATATATTCGCGTCGGTATGGCGGGCTGTAAGTCACACCCGAGAAGTATGGCATTACGCTACCGCCTACTTCTTTTTTTTTTACTATCTGAAAATACAAGCATTTTTGTGAAACAAATCGTTCGACAATCGTTATTTATCCAATGCGTTCGATTAACGCCCACGCGATTGGGCCGCCGGTACCAGCACTATGACCATCATTTTCCTTTTTGTCTTTACGTAGTTAGACCCCTGAAGAACCGCCATACTGGTACAAATGACCTAATATTTTGTGTCACCATCTCCCGGTCTATAAGTAATAGGTAGCTTTTTCATACAATGACGTTTCTCATACATTATCTGACTTAATAAGGACATATCTGACATTCCAAGACAGTATTTGAAATCTTACATTGCTACTATAACTGTGCAATGCTACACTGTTTTGGCACATTTTCAGTAACTGTTTGTTATAAAATAGAAGTCAGATACACCGTTTGAAAGCTAATTTATTGGCAAACAAAAAATATTTTACCAATTTTCAGCTATATGCAACAGGTTTCGAAATATTTAGCAAAATGTTTCGACGAAAACCAAACTTTAATTGAAAAAAATAATTATGTTACAATTATTTTTATAATTACAAACCTGACAATAATGTCACTTATACCGTTAAAAAGCGCGTTTTTTCCTCATTAATAATCACTGATAATATTGGTTCGTAATTCAACAAACATCCGAGTTATACAGGGAAATTGAAAAGCGTGTTATAAAACTATGGCGGCCATATTGATTACATCATCAACGCCACTAGAGGGCCAGAAAAATTTGTGTCCCGATCTTTTTTAACGCGTCCACTCATGTACTATCAGAATCCAAAAGAGCGCAGTGGTTGCCAGATGTGAAACTTTTTTTAGCTATCACACCCCACTACTATAATCCTTTTTCATTTCAGTAACGAGATAGCTCATAAATATTTCCAGAGTTTCTCAAGAGAATACCTATCAAGTGTCATGATGTATACGCCACAGAAAAAGGTTTCCTGAAAATCCTACTGTCGAAACTTTCACCTTCGATCACTACAATTTCAAATATCTAGTGTTACATTGATACTTTTGTATACTAAGAAGTGATGCCATATCAGTAAATGATGAACACTGAATACTTTCATTTATTTCTAGATAAAAGTCTACAAGACAAAAGCACAGCATTTACATTCGCCTCTCATTTAGATCAATAATTTAAATTTCATTCAACTTTTTATTTGCGTTATATGATAAGTTGTGAAGTCAGAATACATTCAATTGAACTCACTGAAATACATAATATACTAATTTTAACAGATTTCATTAAGTTTTTCTTTAATATTTCAGACATCAGAAAATACTTAG
>JARQZK010004688.1:0-17500 GCA_030704885.1 Cynegetis impunctata
TATATCGTATTATCAACATATATGTAATCATCCTCACGATAGATACTCCCTGATGATGGAATAAACGATTCCGAAAGCTTGGAAAAACTTCAAAGAGTTTCCTTTTACATTGCTGCAGTCCCTACAAATAGTTTTCCTCTAAACTAGTCAGCGACTACCCTCCTCTTATATATATATATATATATATATATATATATATATATATATATATATATATATATATATATATATATATATATATATATATATATATATATATATATATATATATATATATTTATTCGAATTGTTGTTGCCTGTGATCTATTTTTAATCTCTTGATAATTATTAGCAATAACAGGCTGGTTGAATCTTAAAAAACTCGATTTTATTAAAAAGTTGACGTTTCACTACGACATTCGTAGTTTTTCAAAACTTTTGAAAAAATTGAAATTTCTTTGACATTTATTGATTTGAAAAAATTTGAATAGACAAAGACTGCTTTGTCTCGTTAAAATTTTTTTCGGATGTGGCTGTTCTTTGTTATTTATTACGTGCTATTCAGTCTAATATTAACATTCAAAATTGTTATCATCAATGCTTGGCTACGCCGTTCTGATGAGGACCAAAGAGTCCGAAACACGTGTCAACGGCTGCTTCCATATAAGCGTACTATACCGATAATTCTGCTCTACTTTTTTAATATTTTCCCATGACTAATTTCATTGTTGTTAGTTAAATAGTACCCTATTATTATTTTCGAACATTACGTGAGTAAAGGTTTCTGTGGTTTCCCTTACCTTCTAATGATAACAATTTTGAATGTTAATATTAGACTGAATAGCACGTAATAAATAACAAAGAACAGCCACATCCGAAAAAAATTTTAACGAGACAAAGCAGTCTTTGTCTATTCAAATTTTTTCAAATCAATAAATGTCAAAGAAATTTCAATTTTTTCAAAAAATTTGAAAAACTACGAATGTCGTAGTGAAACGTCAACTTTTTAATAAAATCGAGTTTTTTAAGATTCAACCAGCCTGTTATTGCTAACAATTATCAAGAGATTATATATATATATATATATATATATATATATATATATATATATATATATATATATATATATATATATACAGTGTAATCCATTTATAATGAACTCGCTTATAATGGAAACTCCCATGTAATGAACTAATTTTCAAGTCCCGGATTAAACACGTGTAAAGTACTCGGACAAGATGGACTCGTTTATAATGGAACCTCGCCTGTAGTGGACCGAATTAGTCTATCATAAGCGAGTTTTTTCTGTGATTCCCCCGGTGATTTCCCCAGCACGATGTGTTCTGATTCAATATTATGCAGTATTCTTTCGACCTTTCGACTTAGCGTTTGGGGCTTGCAGCTCTGTGAATGTTATTCGATACGTTGCGTCGTATTTGTCTCTGAACTTTTCAAAAATATGCTATTTCCTCCAGCAAGAAAACAACAGTGAAATGTTTTCAAAATTAAATAAAGTTAAACTTATTTTGCAGAACAATTATATGAAAAAACACTCTGTTCAAAGTAAAATAACTGATTTTTTTAAGAAATAATATTTTGTAAACCATATTTAGCAATTAAATGTAGTTCTCTTATCATGTGTTGTTTGATTCTCATATGATGAAACACTCGGACTATAATATGAACTATATCTACTTTGTCCGACGAGTCCATTATATGCGGATCTCACTGTATATATATATATATATATATATATATATATATATATATATATATATATATATATATATATATAATCTCTTGATAATTATTAGCAATAACAGGCTGGTTGAATCTTTAAAAAAAAATATATATATATATATATATTTTACAAAATATTATTTTTTTAAAAAATCGATTATTTTACTTTGAACAGAGTGTTTTTTCATATAATTGTTCTGCAATATAAGTTTAACTTTATTTAAAATGTATTTCTAATAGGTCCCTATCCATCCTAAAGAAAAAACTTTTATAAAATCAAATACTTTAGCCATATCTTTTCGTATCGAATAACGTGAATAAACCTATATATATATATATAAGAAATAATATTTTGTAAACCATATTTAGCAATTAAATGTAGTTCTCTTATCATGTGTTGTTTGATTCTCATAAGATGAAACACTCGGATATAATGAACTATATCTCTTTGTCCGCCGAGTCCATTATATGCGGATCGCACTGTATATATATATATATATATATATAATATATATATATATATATATATATATATATATATATAATCTCTTGATAATTATTAGCAATAAACAGGCTGGTTGAATCTTTAAAAATATATATATATATATATATATATATATATATATATATATATATATATATATATATATATATATATATATATATATATATATTCACGTTATTCGACACGAAAAGTTATGGCTAAAGTATTTGATTTTATAAAAGTTTTTTCTTTAGGATGGATAGGGACCTATTAGAACTACATTTTAAAAATATTTTCATGTTGTACATGGTGTGCCAAATACACGAAAAGTATCAAAGTTGGTATTTTATAAATGGAATAACCAGTATATTATTTCATTTTTGGATTTTACAGTGAAAACAAATGCCGGTTTCATTGAGGTTTAATCCACCTAAACCTTATGGCTTTTGAAATATCTCGTATTTTGTGAAAATGTAGTATCAGTTGTAACGCTTAATCTCTCAACTGGTGTTTTCTTTTTTTTTTGAACAAATTAATGATAAGGCCTACTAACTGGATCAAACTTTATGTCGCACTTGTGAGATATTGGCTAACTCAGACTTGCTGTGTAAAAATAAAGGTAAAATAATTGCAATCTTTAAACGGCACTAACTTGTTCAAATTAAATGGGACACCCGTGTTATCCCGCGTATGTTATTAGATGTTGCTGAAGATTTTATAAAAATACACGTTTGTGTACGGTGGCAGCCATTTCGTACGCTTAATATAAAATAATTTTTTTTCCTTCATAATTTGAACTAGTACATAACATTTGAGATATTGAAAAATAAACGCATATAATGATCTTGATGTTTATTTCAACAATTCTGATTTCTCAAAACGCCAGAGGCGACTTGATAAATGATAAATTTCTTAAAATCAGTTTGTAAGATGAAAATGTGCATTTTATTTGAAAACATGAAGAGATATCGATTGGAATGTATTTAGGTATTCGATAGACAATTAAATTTCACATCTTTTGGTGACATAGAATACGGGGTGTCCCATTTTGCAATTATTTTACCTTTATTTTCGGACACCAAGTCTCAGTTAGTCAATATTTCACAAGTGCGACATAAAGTTTGATCCAGTTAGTAGGCCCTATCATTAATTTGGTTAAAAACAAGAAAACACCAGTTGAGAGTTTAGGCATTAAAACTGATACTACATTTTCACAAAATACGAGATATTTTAAATACCATAAGGTTTAGGTGGAATAAACCTCAATGAAACTGGCTTTTGTTTTCACTTTAAAATCCAAAAATGAAATAATATACAAGGTATTCTATTCAAAAAAATAACAACTTTGATACTTTTCGCGTATTTGGCACATCCTGTACAACATGAAAATATTTTTAAAATGTAGTTCTAATAGGTCCCTATCCATCCTAAAGAAAAAACTTTTATAAAATCAAATACTTTAGCCATAACTCTTGGTGTCGAATAACGTGAATAACCCTGTATATATATATATATATATATATATATATATATATATATATATATATATATATATACAGGGTGTTCCAAATTAAGTCGGCACCATTGCCAACTCCGTTATTATTGATGCTACGATTTCGGTTAAATGGACAAACTGGTAGCATTTTTAATGGCCTTCTCGATGCTGAAAACAAACAAAAAATTGACAGTCGCGTTGTCATAATATTTCATAAAATGATATTTTTTTCAATGGAACACCCTATATTTTTTCATGCATGTCGATTCGTAATAACATTCTCAACAACAAAGCTCATATAACTTTTTTTCGTAAAGGTGAAAATAAGACAGTTTTATTAATAGGAAACATAGGAAACATTTATAACAAACGGATTTGATAAAGCGCTATGAAATATTGAGTAAATGTTCAAAAACACCGCCTTCTTGTTGAACACATATTTGGACCCTTCTATTGACACTACGTGTGCCATTCAACACAGTTCGCCAATCAATTCTATTAATTATAGTTTCAATATAATTTTCCAGTTCATCTACATTATTATGTTTTATTTTGTACACCTCATTTTTCAGAAATCCCCAAAAATAAAAATCTAGAGGTATCATGTCTGGTGAACGAGGGGGCCACTTAACAGGACCATTTGTAGCAATCCATCTGTTTCCAGAACAGCCTCGCGGCAGTCGTTTTACGCCACTGACATTATGTTCTGGTGCTTCATCCTGCTGCAAATAGATCATCTGACGAGCCTCCAGATCATCGAAATACTCTTCCAACACTCTTGTTAATAAATTAATGTAACGGGGTCCGTTCAAAAAACCATGGTAGAAAAATGGACCGATAATTATGTCTCTAAATAAACCACATCAAACATTAATACTAAATCGTCTTTGCGGATTGTGGGGATGGACTAGAAATGGATTATGTCTACTCCAATAATGAAAATTCTTTCTCTTATACATCCCACGATTTGAAAAATTAGCCTCATCGCTCCATATAATATTTCTATAGAAGTTTGGATCTTGTCTGCATTTATTCATAAACCACCGACAACACCCCTATCGTCTCTCAGGATCACCAGGTTCTAGTGTTTGCACTGGTCTTAACTTAAAGGAGAAATCTTATGTTTCATCAGAATTCGTTGAATACCAGACAGTTATTTCTCTAGATAAATCTCTGATGGAATTATTTGGATATACCTCAAAGTAGGATAATACGTCAATTTCTGTATCTTCAGATATTACAAAACGTTTTTCAGTTCTCCTCTTCTCAAAAACTTTTTCATTGTTCCTTGATCGACGATGAAGCACAGCAAAAAAACGCCGATTAGGTAATTCACGATCGGGGAACGAATTGCTGTAGTGGAGTGCTCTTACGCTATTTTTCTGGCAAACCAAGTAGAATTCTAACATATCACATTTTTTCTTGATGGGAAAACGGCATTTCGAAAAATATTCGAACAGTAGTTGACAGTTACAATAATTTATGACATTGTCATGATATACTTGAGAATATTTGACAAATAGAATTTCAACAAAGTTTCAAGGCAACTTGATTACTCATAATAATTATGTTTTATTGAACATTTTTTCCAACCACAGCGCAATTTTTTCTTTTTACTGTCTTATTTTGCTATTAGTAACAAAATATTGTCATTCGTATAAGTACAAAAAATGGGTGTTTGGACAACCATGAGGTTTTATTCGCCAAAACACAGAATTTTTTTGTACTAGTGAAAGAAATAAATATTTCCACATAAGTCGCTCATTTTCCACTTTAGGAAGAAAGGTGATATAAGCTTTGTTGTTGAGAATGTCATTACAAATCGAAATGCATGAAAAAATATAGGGTGTTTCATTGAAAAAAATATCAATTTATGAAATATTATGACAACGCGACTGTCAATTTTTTGTTTGTTTTCAGCATCGAGAAGGCCACTAAAAATGCTACCAGTTTGCCCATTTAACCGAAATTGTAGCATCAATAATAACGGAGTTGGCAATGGTGCCGACTTAATTTGGAACACCCTGTATATATATATATATATATATATATATATATATATATATATATATATATATATATATATATATATATATACAGGGTTATTCACGTTATTCGACACGAAGAGTTATGGCTAAAGTATTTGATTTTATAAATATATATATATATATAAATATATTATTATATATAATATATATATATATATATATTATATTATCTTATATATATATATATATATATATATATATATATATATATATATATATATATATCTATATATATATATATATAATATATATATATATCATATATATATATATATATATATATATAT
This sequence comes from Cynegetis impunctata, assembly GCA_030704885.1. Classification (NCBI taxonomy): domain Eukaryota; kingdom Metazoa; phylum Arthropoda; class Insecta; order Coleoptera; family Coccinellidae; genus Cynegetis; species Cynegetis impunctata. The sequence goes on from JARQZK010004688.1 coordinate 6,034, forward strand.
ATATATATATATATATATATATATATATATATATATATATATATATATATATATATATATATCTATATATATATATATATATATATATATATATATATATATATATATATATATATATATATATATATATATATATATATATATATATATATATATATATATATATATATATATATATATATATATATATATATATATATATATATATATATATATATATATATATATATATATATATATATATATATATATATATATATATATATATATATATATATATATATATATATATATATATATAAATATATATATATATATATACACACTCACCTACTCAAAATTCGGGACAGCCAAAATTTTGATGAAATTTAATGTATAACTTTTTTCTCTATAGTCCGATTCAAATTTTTTTTTTCAAAATGTAGATAGATGTTTCGAGTGTGAGTAATAGTATTCAAATTTGAAAAAAAAAGTGTACATGTAGAAATATAAAGGAAAAAAGGTAAACAATATTTTTCCCTGAAGTTTGTAACACCCTGTAGAGTAATTCTGCATATCTAAACTCCAGTTTATATATTTTTCTGCAGATTCTGATTCATTCTTGACATTTAGCTTTTTGATTCGTCTCGATATCGTTCTCGGTTGAAGAGATATGAATTTTTTAAGAAGACATCTCGAACATTTGAAACATTTCGCTTGTGAATTCCGTATCTACTTTTTAATTCGCGATGCCTTTGTCATCCGAAGAATCAGCTAAAGCTGTTGCTCTTCACGATGTTGGTTCTACAGAGAAGTGGCGAATATGATGGGTTTGACAAAATCCAGAGTGGAAAGAGCCGTGGCAAGGTTTCGAGAGACCGGAAGTTATGGTAGAAGGCATGGATCTGGAAGAAATCGTGCTACTTTTGTCGTTGATGATCGCTTTATTAGGGTTTCAGTTTTAAGTTATCGATATACCAGTGCGGTAGAGAAAAGGAATGAACTTGAAAGAGCCCAGTTAATGTCACAGCTCGGAGGTATATCGACGAAATTCTGGAAGAATATGTGGCTGTTTTTTCACAATTGATTGGTAACCAATTCGTTTCCATGCATGACAATCCGTCTACATACTGCAAGAATAACGGCCCAATATTTAGAAGACGTCGTCCATATACTACAAGAATAACGGCCCAATATTTAGAAGACGTGTCCACATACTGCAAGAATAACGGCCCAATATTTAGAAGACGTCGTCCACATACTGCAAGAATAACGGCCCAATATTTAGAAGACGTCGTCCACATACTGCAAGAATAACGGCCCAATATTTAGAAGACGTTACAATAAATATTATGGACTTGCCTGCTCGTAGTCCCGATATGAATCCGATAGAACATGTATGGGACATATTGTTAGGTAGACGAATCAAGAAACATCGAGGACAATTACTCACTCTCCAACAGCTCCGAGACGCTCAGGAAGAAGAAGAAAGGAATGATATTCCATCAGAGGATATCCAAAGTCTAATTATAGGAATTAATCGACGTTTAGTAGCTGTTATAAGAGCTAGAGGAGGTAATACGGGGTAACAATTTTTAACACATCTTTCATGTTACAATCGAAATTAACGATTTTTGATTAATATGTGTAATGTTTTCTTAAAAAATTCATATCTCTTCCACCGATAAAGATATCGATAAAAATAAACAAACAAAATGTTAGGAAAGGCTAAATGTTTCAAATGTTCGAAATGTCAGATGAAACTAGTTAACGAATGCGGAGTAAGTTTCTGCGGAAACCAAAAGAATCCACAACAAACCATCATTGTTGCAAAATGTGTAATGTTTTCTTAAAACATTCATATCTCTTGAACCGAGAACGATATCAAGACGAATTAAAGAGCAAAATGTAAAGAATGAATCAGAGTCTGCAAAAAATCATATACACTGGAATTTAGATTGCAAAATTACTCTACAGGATGTTACAAACTTCAGGGGAAAATATTCTTTAGCTATTTTCCTTTATATTTCTACATTTACACTTTTTTTTTTCGAAATTGAATAACATCACTCAAACTCAAAATATCTATCTACATTTTGAAAAAAAAAAATTCGAATCGGACTATGGAGAAAAAAGTTATCATCCATTAAATTTCATCCAAATTTTGGCTGTCCCCAATTTTAAGTTGGTGAGTGTATGTGTATATATGTATATGTATAAATATATATATATATATATATATATATATATAATTAAATATATATATATATATATATATATATATATAAATATATATATATATATATATATATATATATATATATATATATATATATATATATATATATATATATATATATATATATATATATATATATATATATATATATATATATATATATATATATATATATATATATATATATATATATATATTTCAATACCCTGAAATTTGAAGATGATTTAATGATTTCTTCTGTGGAGTCTGTACGTTATTTGGGAGTGACAGTAGATCAACATTTGCGCTGGGATATTCATGTTGACAATCTTGTTAAGAAGATTAGAGCTCTGCCGCCTCGGTTTAGATTCATGTCAACTTTCCTACAGTTACAGGAAATGAAAATTTTGTATTTTGTATTGGTTCAGTCACTTCTTATGTATGGAATTGTGGCCTGTGGTGGCTTATTGGATGCACACATGAAGAACTTAAGTATTATTCAGAAGTGGATACTTCGAATTATATTGAAAAAGAATAAATGGTACCCAAGTGATAAAGTCTATAAAGACAGTGATGTCCTAGATATCAGAAAATTATACATCCATCGGTCGTTGATCTATTGTTTTAGGACATATCAAATGAACGTTCCCTATCCTGTTCATAAGCATGACACAAGAAGGAAAAATAAACTCTCATTAAAGCCAAAGGTACAGAAACAAATTGGGCAGCGTCATATATATATAATTATTTAATATTGAAGATTTATGATGTCGTACCCATGCATATAGTGGACGCAAGGACCTTGTACTCTTTCAATAGACAAACTATGAATTTGTTGCGGAATATGTCTAAAACAGAGGTAGACAAGATACTGTGAATGTGCATGTATCGGTAAAAAAAAGAAGGAAAAATATACGAAGAAAGAAGGAAAAGTTATGGAGAAAGAGAAAAACCCTCACAAAAGTATTTACTTGAGAGGGGTAAATTTTGCTTTTGATTTTGTTTGTTTATTCAGGTAATTTTTTTTATTCCTTAGTTTGCAAAGAAAAAGTATGGTTATTTTTATACTACTTTTAGTGTAACGTATTGTCATGTGGGTGAACAAATAAAGTTATTATTATTATTATATATATATTATTATTATTATTATATATATACATATATATATATATATATATATATATATATATATATATATATATATATATATATATATTATATATATATATATATATATATATATATATATATATATATATATATATATATATATATATATATATAGAACACTTAATGTATGTGTTGATAGTAAATGACTACTACTATTATCAAACAATATCTTGACATAATTGATGATAGAAACTATCCTCACTGATAGAAATAATAGTTTGATAATCTTACCACGAAGTTAAAAAATCTTCCTTAGGCCAAACCTTGCCATTTTCATCTATTATTTGATTAATGATATATTTGCTCTCTTCACTAGAGTTAATATCCTCATTTATTTCGTTCTTCACAGAATAGACTAAATCCATGTTTGTGGGAAGGTCACATTTTTCTTGCTTAATTAGTTTGACCTGCATCTCTCTTACTTCGTCGCCTTTGGTCTGAGTGCATTCAACGCTTTCATTTTGCATGTGATGATTTTTGTCTCTGTTCAAATGGGAATCCTCCGTTACTTCTTCAACTTCCATCGCAGTCAGATCATTTTTTACTTCAAGTTTCGAAAATATATGTACTGTTGAATCATTTCCAGCGTTAAAATCCACACTCATTTCAGTCTTGATAGAATGATCATTCCTATAATAAGAAAGTAATATAACTTACCATTTCATTGGGGGTCTTCATGTCAAATAATGTTCAGTTAACCATTAAAGATCATCTATGTCATTTTCAGGTAGAAAAAAAGGTAAAACCATTATCATAATTATTATTAATCGAACAACTTTGTACCAATAAAATCAGTGTATATTGAGTTATCTTAGAAAATGAACTTACAAGATGTTCAAGGATTAATATTGAACATTAGGTGAATTGTTCGTTTTTGACTTAAAACTGCTCTATTGATATCAGTGGAGCCATCCCACAGTAGAATTTTGCAATTTAAATGACTCTACACAAGACTGTAATATACACTGGTAACTGAAGACATCGGTAACGTACGCTCAATTCCACTTATGGAGGGGAAATAATCTCGAAATGCAGTGACAACTTTGTTCGTATTTGAGATAACTAATCCATCAATATCAATATGGCAAGTCAATTCAAGTTATGCAAAGAATAATCACTAAATTTTCCAATTTCCGCTTTTACTCTAGGCAAGGCAGTTAGTTCTATGGGATTATTAAAATAATATTCCAGTGTCAATGCTATGTGGTCACTGAAATGTGTCTCAAATACTTTACTCATACAATATAGGAGGTCAGCATCCGTTGCAATATAATCTAGCTGTGAAACAGATGTATTACCAGAAATGTTCGTAAATACTCTAGTGGGCTAAACTGATGTTCCTTTTAAATAAAAAAGATATCAATAAATCATCAAGCAGAAGTTTCTCTAAACAGTTCTTTTTGAAATAGTCAATGATCAAGTCACCATATGATATATCTACCTAACCCTTCCGGAGCATTTCTGAATATCAAATAGTTCATTCAGAAATATATCTATATCTCCAGTAGGTGGTCTATAAACAATAATTATGACAAGTGAAACGCCCTGAACGCTTAACTTAATAGCACACAACTCACGATGCAACTCCCTAGTGGAGTCTGAAATCTTCAATTCATGAAACACCGTGTCAGATTTCACGTAAATCATAATAGTTTAATATTAACCTTACCAAGTTGTAAAGAAATCTTCCTTAGCAAAAACCTTTTCATCATCATCTATTATTCGATCAACAATATATTTACTCTCTTCATTATAAAATTCATTAGGTATACTATCTTCCAACATGGGTTCATTTTTAACCTCAACGATTTCATCCATTTCTTGCTTTACATAATTTAGTTAAAAGTAGAACCTTTTATATTTGTCGTCATATACAAAACTTATAATTTGATATAACTATATGATATAAGTATATATTTTCACCCGTGTAAAGGGAAATAAAGTCATAAATAAAATTTATACACATAAACACACAAATAGGCTTATTTCTTCTTCTTTTAGTTTCTTGGGTTACTAGGCAAGGCGTCCGAAATTAAGATCGTAGCGCCGGAACGGCTAATATCGGTACTAGAGCATGGGAGATTAGCTGTTTGTTTACATTGGTTGTAATGGTATTTACGTTCATTTCGTTTTGAGTTTTCGAACGTTTATCGTCGTAATTTGTATTTTTTTTGGACTTTGTATTTTCCTGTGATATATTGTGTTTGGATTGAGGACAATTTTATCTCTGTTCAACAGTAGATAACCTACCTACATCAAGTTGAAATTAAGTTTTTATCATTGAACATGAAAATCAATAATAAAATAAAGTAGAGGACGAATAAATTAATAGGTTGAAGGAACTATGTATACCTCATGAAAAGGCTGTATGATAGAACAACTATTTACTTAAAAAATAAAAAAACTTTCAAAAGTTTCAAGAAAACATCTCTGACATGTCTACTTTCATTACGAACTGACGAATTTTTGAGTATAATGGACAAAACTAAGTACTTACCAGCTAAACTGAAGGAAACAACATGAAATAAAAGAAGAATTAATATGAATACTCTGCTTGAATGGTTTGAACGTAATAAGTTATTATATTTTTTGAATTTTCCTGACGTATAACAGCTATCCTAAAAGTACGGTGGACTTCTGAGAGTCTGGTTTTTTGATAGAATCTCTGTTTTCCTGATTATGTAATTGAATATTTCAGTTTTTACCTAGCTATAGAGTCCAGATTTATTTCATATTCTTGATGTTATGATAAACTGTTATTTTGGTTGTGCAAATAAACATCATTTGTTATTATTAATTTAATAGTATCTCTGGTTGTTACATGAAAGAAAATACAATAATCTAGAATCTCTGGATGATGGCCCAGGTTCAGATTCCGATAAAAGTGGAAGATTTTTCGTTGGAATAGCATTGGACTTCAAAAACTCTACGTTTTCGGTTAGCTGAAAATTGCACATCATTAGTTGGTATAATTCTATATGGAAAAATCCACAAACTTACTGCAGGGAAAATAATTATTCTCAGTAAACTGTAAAGAACAACTCTCTTATGTTCAGACATTATTTTTCAATCTTCAAGTTATGAATCCACACCTTTCTTCTGTCCATCATTTCCTTGTTTCCCAACTTTGTTTGGAATGCAACTTTGAATTGTCCAGCTTTCGGAAAGGTATGTAAGCTATATTCGGTATTTTTTGCCCAATATGAACAATAGAATACACAACAATAGTGATTCATCTCTTCTGAACGTTTGTAAACGATCCAAAATACAATTAAAACTCAACAACTTCTCATATAAAATACACGTAAACAGATGTAAACAAAGCAATCTATCTCCCATGCTCTAGTAATATTCGACACCGGTAGGGGGCGTATCGCTTATTATGTTTTCCCTATTGGCGAACGTAGATAAGAAGTACGCCCCCTACCGTTGTCGAATATTACTAACGTATGGGCCATAGATTGCTTTGTTTACATCAGTTTACGTGTGTTTTGTATGAGATGTAGTTGTGTTTAATTTTGTTTGGGATCTTTTATAATCGTTTAGAAGAGATGAATCACTATTGTTGTGTATCCTATTGTTCATCTTGGGCAAAAAAAAGCCGAATATAGCTTACATACCTTTCCGAAAGCTGTACAATTCAAAGTTGTATTCCAAACAAAGTAAGGAAATGATGGACAGAATAAAGGTGTGGATTCATAACTTGAAGATTGAAAAAAAGTGTGTGATCATATGATTCGCTGTCGACAACTCTTTTTATTATAGCATTACATAAAGCCATAAAACCAATAGACCAAAGAGGTACGATATTCACCAAATCCACACAATTATGCGCGTATGCAGATGAAGAAAACGATAGGGAACTGGGACTGATTGTAAATGAAAATAAAACAATGTATATGAAAGTATCCGCCTCAGAAGATCGGAGGACAGTCCAAAATCTTATAATAGAAGAAGGAAGTTTTAAAGCTGTAACTGAATTCAAGTATCTAGGAGAGATAGTCAACAACATAGGAAAGGCCAGTTCAGCAATTAAGGAAAGAATACGAAGTGGGAATAGAGCCTATTTTGCAAACATAAAACTACTGAAGAACAAGTTGATAACCAGAAAAACAAAGCTCAAATTTTACAAGACCCTTATAAGACCAATAATAACCTATGGAAGTGAAAACTGGACAATGACACAAGATGACCAAAATAGGCTGAGAATATTCGAACGTAAGATCATAAGAAGGATATACGGAGCTATCAGGCTGAGTGAAGAAGAATGGAGAATCCGAAACAACAGGGAGATAGATGAAATTCTCAATCATGAGGACGTCGTGAGATTTATAAAATCACAGAGGCTACGATGGTTCGGTCACGTACAAAGAATGTAGGAACATAAAAGAAAAGAAAACGAGGAAGACCACGACTGAGATGGATGGACCAGGTTCTGGAAGATCTACGAGCCATGCGAGTCACTGGATGGGGCACTACAGTGAAGAACCGTTTCGCTTGGAGTAGTGTTGAGTAGGACATACAAGAGGCAGTACATTTGTCCCGTACATGACGTCAAAATGTAAGAGCGGCTCAACATTTTATATTGTACTGCTTCAAATTTTATGACGCGGGTGTCGCGCTAGGCGCTTCTTACTTTCCGTCTCCGTAACACTGAAGGATGAAGACAAAGAGGAAGTGAGACGCATGCTACAAATTTATTGCATTATTGCTTTTCGAGTCTCGTCGAGCGATAAGGAAATATCCTATGAGGCACGTATTGAAGCGACTGTTTTGCTTTTGAATATCCTAACCCTTCGAAATATATTAATTGTTTATATTTTTATTTACCTACTTACAAACAATATTCACTATGCTAATCGTTTCATATCACTTTGCGATACTGATTATTAATATATCATCAATCAGAGTTCAGACTGTAACTATTGTACTGCAATAAAATCAAATGTCATATTCCTACTCGTAACTTCAAACGTATCGCCGAGCTTCAGTACGCCTCGCGTCATTTGAAGTGGGACATTGTACTGGCTCAGTACAAAAAAGAGGCTACTCTTACAAACTCATTTTCATGTCGTGTCCTACCCAACACTAGCTTGGAGGCAAATTGTTGAGGAGGCCAAGGCCCACCCCGGGCTGTAGCGCCTATTGGATGGATGGATCATATGAGAGTTTGTTCTTTACAGTTCACCGAGAATAATTATTTTCCCTGTAGTAAGTTTGTGGGGTTTTCCATATAGAATTATACCAACTGATGATGTGCAATTTTCAGCTATTCGAAAACGTAGGGTTTTTGAAGTCCAATGCTGTTCCAACGAAAAAACTTCCACTTTTATCGGAATATGAACCTGGGCCATTGTCCAGAGATTCTAGATAATTGTTTTTTCTGTCATGTAACAACCAGAGATACTTTTGAAATAATAATAAATAATGTTTATTTGCACAACCGAAATAACAGTTTATCATAACATCAAGAATATGAAATAAAACTTGACTCTATAGCTAGGTAAAAAGTAAAATATTTAATTATATAACCAGGAAAACAGAGATTCTATAAAAAACCAGGCTCTCAGAAGTCCACCGTTCTTTTTGGAGAGCTGTAATACGCCAGGAAAATTTAAAAAAATATAATAACTCATTACGTTCAAACCATTCAAGCAGAGTATTTATGTTAATTCTTCTTTTATTTCATGTTGTTTCTTTCAGTTTTACTGGTAAGTACTTAGTTTAGTTGGTAATGAAAGTAGCGATGTCAGCAATGTTTTTTTGAAACTTTTCTTACTTTTTGAATAAATAGGTGTTCTATCATACAGCCTTTTCATGATGTATACATAGTTCCTCTAATTAATTTATTAGTTCTCTCCTTTATTTATTATTGATTTTCACGTTCAATGATAAAAACTCACAGTGTAAATTTCAACTTAAGGTAGGTAGTTATCTACTGTTGAACAGAGATAATATGTTCCTCAATCGAAACACAATAAACATACAATGGAAAATACAAAGTCCAAAAAAACACAAATTACGAAGCTAAACGTTCGAAAACTCAAAATGAAATGAACGTGAATACCATTCCCAATCAATGTAAACAAACCGCTAATGGCCCAGAGAGTAGTATCATACTATATTCACTGAACGATGTACCATAATATTGAAAGATGCCATTTTGTGTTGAAATTGATGTAGGGAAGTACTAAGTATGACGTCAGTATGTCATGGTTTGTGAACAATTATTTTTGTTATCTTCAAATCCATAGTTATGATGACTTCTTGTTGTCACTACTATCGAATTAATTACCATTTGTTTCCATCCATCGTATCAGTTTTCATAACATCTACTTTAGGAAAACATAATTTTTTCCACCTCACTCTTCTATGTGATATTTTTCTTATAACAAAATTCTCCTTTTTTGTTTATATTTATATAATTTCCAGAATTAATTCGATATATTTATAGTTCCACAAACTACAAAAGTAATTACAATGGGTTTCTAAGCCATTGACAGTCCTCCTGACTGATCTATACGTTTGCTTACCTTTTCATAACATCAAAACCTCAAGAACCTAAATATTTGAAAATTTTGCTAGCTGAGGAAAGTTACGGAAGTCCGGCAGCACTGGAACGTATTTCGTTTTATTAGTATGATGGCGCATACATCCTACTTTACTGCTGTAGTGCGCTGCGTTCTTATACCGTACTCGCAGAGAAACTAGTAATGCTGATAAAGGAAAACGAGAAATACCACAGAAGGAATATTAACAAAAATATCCCTTGTGCGTGGTGAGATATAATTTAGATTACAATACAAACATAAACATTATAATACAACTATATTTAACTAAGATAATCTATATATACAACGACAAAAAATCAGAATCATTCAGTATATGATCTATATATCTTTTATCGGGCTATACATGTGTACAATTCACACATACTTGCTATATTCATGGTAATGATGGAAAAAAAAATCTTGACTCTTGACTATTCACCTCTGGTTTATAATGTCATGAATTGTTTTTCTTGTTTGGCTATTCAGTCAGTCTCTCAAGCGACGTTTAAAGGCGATTTGGGTTTAACTTTTCTTAAACTAAGATAATCTATATATACAACGACAAAAAATCTGGATCATTCAGTATATGATCTATATATCTTTTATCGGGCTATACATGTGTACAAGTCACACATACTTGCTATATTCATGGTAATGAGGGAAAAAAAATCTTGACTCTTGTGTGATGGATCTTGTGTTTCACCTTGGCCTATATTGCATTTCGAACCGATTAATCAATTAACTTGTGGGCGATATATTTGCAGAGCTCTAACTTCATTTCCTACTGGTAAAGGTGATCTTAGAGATCACTGTGTAAAATTTTGAATGAAGATTTTAAATTGCTCATGTTATATGCTTATGTTCAAGATGGCAGATTTGAGAGTCTTCGCAAAGCGGGGGTTCTAGCCACCTAACGGTTCGATTTATGTGACGAACTGTAATAGCATGAGTTACATTCATGATCTTTCAGTTTGAAATGAACAGATTTAATATGAGGTTGAATAACTCTTTTCAGTGATGAGCGGTAATCACATAGATTGCTGTATCGAATGTACCGATTCAGTAGATTTTTCAGTTTCAAGTGAACTGAATTTAATTTTCAAATGTACCGATTTCATATGTCTTGTGATAACACTTTTCGATGAGGAGCTGTAATCGCAGAAGTTACATTTAAGATCTTCGAGTTTCAAATGTAACACCCTCATATGCTGTCTTATGTCATGTTTCTGTGAAGAGCTGTAATCGCATAATTCACATTTATGCTTTTGGAGTTTCAAGTGGACCGATTTCAAATGCCGTTGAATATCCCCATTCCGTGACGAGCTGTAATCGCATAAATTACATTTAAAATTCTTCAGCTTCAAGTGAACTGAATTCATGTGCTCCTCAAGCTTCCCTTTCAGTGTAGAGCTGTGATCGCATAAGTTACATCTATGTTTTCTGATTTTCAAATGTACCGAGCTCATATGCTTTTGAATAAGATCTTTCGATGACGAGGTGTAATCGCATAAGTTGCATTTATGATCTTTGATTTTTAAATGTATAGATT
>JARQZK010004689.1:0-22184 GCA_030704885.1 Cynegetis impunctata
AGGATAACACTATGCCGTCTTCGTTGGCGGAGTCGGTGGGTTCGATTCCCACTGTGTCCTTGGGTGTTTGTGCATTGTCCCATTACATTTCGATTACAATTTGACGAAGATTTTCAACTTGAGTCTGGTGTAATGTACTAAGTTTGCGAGCCCATGAGGGTAGATGATGGAACAGGCGAACAGTCGCCTGTGTCCCATCATCCCCTTTAAAAAAAAAAAAAAACAACGTTTTGCCGGGTTAGGCTAGTATATATATATATATAGTATATATTATATATATAATATATATATATATATATATATATATATATATATAATATATTATATATATATATATATATATATATATATATATATATATATATATATATATATATATATATATATATATATATATTTCAGCAAATTATTCATGATAATTCTAATGGTGATGTTTTTCAACTGCAGCTTTCAACAGCTGATAATTTATTGATGGAAATTTGTGAAGCGTTTACTCATTGATTAAATACCATCTTTTGTTCATGTCAAGTGGAATGTGTTGGGAAAATTCATTCACATTTGATATCAGAGGTCAAAATTGCATTCAATTATTTTTTATAGCTTTGAACCAGTTCATGGTTCAAAACGATTGGACATTTGATTTGTTCCACTTTCTATCAGGAAATCATATAATAGGAATGAAAATTTTTTCAGCTTTATTTTTTCGAAGATTTCACAGCTGTTTAAAATCGAAGATAAATTCAATATTTCATTTTCCACAAATATTAGTGAAATATACCTACTTCAGCTTTTATTCATCAACTTTAATATTCAGCTATTTTACTGTCATAGGTACCTTCATTTTGAAATTTCTTCCATTTTCAAGATATTCCCACGAAGTCAATGTTTTGATATTTGAATTCAAGAATAAATCGATTTTCTGTTTTGAACAAATTTCTAAAATAAATTTCATTCCAAGATATATTATAAATATATATTATATTTTTCATATTGGATTCAATTGGTTATAATAGTATAATCCTTCGTAAAATTACGTATTCATTAGAGTTCATGAAATACTTTCAGCAAGTAAGTCTCATTGTTATCATATGCGAATGCACTTCTAGTAAACATTCGAACAACCCCAAAATAATTGGGTTTTCTACCTCATTATTGCAAATGAGATTGCCGAATGAACGAGCGTGCATTGTTCTATGAATTTTGGTAATAAATTAATGTTCTGAATTAACATCTGCAAACTTGTGGTATTCATCCTTAATTATTTCGCAAGAAAACAACACAGTGTCTCACAGGTTTCGTATATTTATCACAGAGGTATTACATAATTTCAATGAGGAAGATTATTATTATATATATATATATATATATATATATATATTATTATATATATACTATTATATATATATATATATATATATATATATTTATATAGTATATTATATATATATATATATATATGAATACTAATATATATATAGTATATATATTATATATATATTTATGTAATATTATATATATATATGCTAGTAATATATATATATATATATATATATAATATATATATATATATATATATATATTGTTTATTCGAATTGTTGTTGCCCTGTGAACTATTTCTAATCTAAGTTGATAATTATTAGCAATAATAGGCTTGTTGAATCATCAAAAAGAAACTCGATTTTATTAAAAGTTAAATAAATCGAGTTTCTTAAGATTCAACAAGCCTGTTTATTGCTAATAACTTATCAAGAGATTTATATATATATATATATATATATATATATATAATATATATATATATATATTATATATTATATATATATATATAATACATTATATTATATATAATATATATATATATATCATATATATATATATATATATATATATATATATATATATATATTTGACCCCTAATAGTATCCAAATTTTCATAAAATATTTGCTTAAAGTGAAGCTCCATATCTGCGTAACTGAATTTCTTTCGTTTTGGGCTAAATTGAGTCGTATCATCAGTAGTTTGAAATACAGAAAATAGTTTTTTAAAATAAACTTCTGAAAATTCTGAAATTTTTTCCAAAAGAAACTTGAGCCGATTTCGTGAGTAAATTACATCTGAAAACTTGTGCTGTAAGATTTGAAAAACTATTTCTGTTTGTTCACAAATTAATGTAAAGATGTTTAGAAAATATATAAATTCCTTATCTTGTAAGTAAGATATTAATCCGCGAGCTGTATTTAAAGTTACTTTATCGGTGAAAAATTCCTCACTTTCAACTAGGTATAGAATTAAATCCTCAAATCCTAAGCGGCCCCAAACAGAGACATTTTCACTAGTAAAAAGTAAACACTGCCAACAAAATAATTTATTTTTTACCTGTGATCCGGTTAGGCAAGGATTTCTCTCATAATTCCGTGTATTAAAACCGCGGTTTTGTTTTCTGTTTACGCATGCAACCAAATTGTTTAATTCAGGGAGGTAGAGGGGTTTTTTTGTTTTATCAAAACTTTATCCTCATAACTTAGGGCACTAAAGTTTATGGGAATAACAAATATACCACTAAGTCACCATTGAAATTTTTGAAATTAATTTCAGTAATCAAACTCATTTTAAAACAATACGCGTAACGGCGAGCTGATATCCGGCGTCCATTATTCAGACGAGTACGAATTACGATCATACTACGGATTCAATCAACGACATTTACTCGATGTCAGGGAGATTCTATAGTTGTGATTGGTCGACATTGTATAAGACTGGACTTTACCGGTGTTGCCATGTACATGTGTTTTTGGTTTTCTATTTCAATGAAGTATTCATTCGAGTAGTATTTGTTTTGAGTGGTGTGAGTTTGCTTTTCTGTGGCAGGCATAATGAACGTTGAGAATATGCCTTTCAAAGCTTTCCGCAGCGTTGTCACAAAATCTTGAAATGAATGAAATGCAGTAAATGTAAATACCTTCTATCTTAATTAATAAATATATATATAATGTAGGTTGAAAGGAAGGTAGGTTGCATAAAATAAATATGATTTTGATTAATTATGAATATGCTGAATGCTGATCTATTCAAATATAATATATATATATATATATATATATATATATATATATATATATATATATATATATATATTATATTATAATATATATATTAGTGATACATGGAATATTATTGAGGAGGCTTAGCCTCCTTAGCCTCCTTTGACTAGCCGCCCCTGATATTATATATATATATATATATATATATATATATATATATATATATATATGAATTATATATATAATATATATATATATTATATATATATATATATATAATATATATATATATATATATATATATATATATATATTTATATAATAAGACAGTCTTGAGAATCAGAAGATATAAAACTGATTTAAAAACTACCGTTGCACCTTACTTTTGTTCGATAAAATACAATAGTCTATTATTTACGGAAAAATACTACTAGAAAACGAGTTAGTAGCAGAGCTCCGTCACTAAGGTCGTATTTTACACACATTTCCACATCAAAATTTTTGACTGCCAAGTCAATTTGGAAGGTATGTGGAGATGAGCAAAATCATAAAAATTGCAGAAAATGAAGACCGTACATTAAAATAGAATAAAATAGGCGTACATTACATGCAACCAAGTAGACTCAAACTGATCGTACTTTTCCTCATGTATTTAAACAATCTTAGAACTAAGATAATGCTTAATAACCACTTTGTTCCTTATTGTTCTTATTTATTCATTCTCGTGTATTTATTATTTATAATTCATGTTTGATAAAATTCATTAGGTTGCACCTACCTTTTTCATCAAAAAATACTTACGAATTTATTGGAAGCATCTCGATTAAATACAGGAAAGCGCATCTTGATAAAATATTGAGCATTGAATTGTTCTCAGTGGAAACGAGAATGTATAAAGCTAGGTAAAGGAAGATATATATTTTCCAAAGACATCTCTA
Organism: Cynegetis impunctata; assembly: GCA_030704885.1. NCBI lineage: Eukaryota > Metazoa > Arthropoda > Insecta > Coleoptera > Coccinellidae > Cynegetis > Cynegetis impunctata. Next base: position 3,981 of record JARQZK010004689.1, read on the forward strand.
TAGATGTGTGAGGATCTTTTCTACTTAAATGGATTGTAAAGTACGCAAATTTTGTTATGCTGTGTGTATGAGTAAGAGGAAAGTGCACAACTGGAGACAAGATACGTACCTAGTTTGAAATCGACATGTTCAGACGCTAATGAAAATAAATCTATGACATCAAGTGAATGTCCATGTGATCACTTATTTGGTAACCATTCAGATCATTTTCAATCATACCATATAACATTTATAGAATGTTAAAATTGAACATAACATGAGCACAACCGCTATTAAAAATTTAAGAAACTCTCTTCTTTGTAAGTTTGTTATTTCAGCTATTTAATTATGAAGATGAAAATAAAACTATTGTGACTTACAGAAAATTTGAATAATTTGCTTTTATGGTCATTGGTTTATAACTATAATTCTAATTTGATATGTTATGGCGTGTATAAGAGGAGATTAGCAATGACTGATGAAAACATTTATATACATATATGTATATATATATATATATATATATATATATATATATATATATATATATATATATATTTATATATATATATATATATATATATTTATATATATGTACATATATATATATATATATATATATATATATATATATATATATATATATAGGGGGAAAATGCTTAATCAGGTATGCAGTCTTAGGGCTGAATTAAAAGAAAACTCTTGTTTCTGTTCAAGTTCGAGTCTTTATTGGCTCTTCATCAGGAACTCTACAATAATCATCACAAAGATATAAACAACATTAAAAATGCATCTAAAAAGATATTACTTACGAAAATGAGGTTGAACTCAACAGGTGGAAACAGTAAAAACTTTTCGCCGGACATCAAAAAAGATATGGTTAAAACCAACGTGTCACAAAAATAAAATAAAACATGGGATGGTGTAAAAATAACAAATTATACAATAAAATGTGAGAGAGGACCGTTAAAACATTTCGTTAAAAGAAAAATGCGAGAAAGAACTCCCAATTGACAAGTGACAAAGCAGCGTGGGACGCCGTTAGTTGTCTATGGAAAAATAAACCAGTTGACAGATTATTGCCAACTTTAAGTAAATCGATGATCAGTCAGGTGTGCCAACCCATGAAAAAACCACTATGAAATGGAATGGAGAAAAGAGTTTTCAGTTCGAGGAGGGAGGTTTAACAAATATGCATAAAAAACACTAAGATTAGCGATATCAGTCCTGGCATTCATAGCATTAGGTTCTCTAACGATGGAAGACATTTCCAGGAAACATCTCTTCTTCAAATTAGATTCATGTTCTAAAATAGTAACACCACTATAATCAGGAATGTGATCTTCATCTAAAACGTGTTTTGCTAAGGTGCAAGTAATTTTTGAATTTCTAACATCTCCCCTATGTGAGCAAATTCTGTCCTTAAGCTTCCGTTTAGTCTGACCAATATATTTAAGGTCGCATTGTGAACAAGGTATGCAATAAACTACATTAGATTGTTTCAAAATTGGGTCTCTATCTTTTAACTTAGAAAAAATACTATCAACAGTGAGTTGATTTTTGTAAGAAATATTAATGGAGGGAAATCTTGAAAAAAATTTTCTGAAACTGTGAACCATCGAATGAATATAAGGCAAAGAAAAATAGAATTTAGATCAGGTGGAACATTGTCCGAAGGAAAAACGTCAATGGTAGGTCTCCTGAAAATCAGTCCATAGACTAACTTACTTGGATAACCGCTATTAACAAAAAGACGTGCAAGATTTTTCAGATTTAGATTGCGTAAGGAGGTGTGGCTGGTTCTCACAACTCTGTTTTTTATGCCAATCACGAGGTTGATTTTTTGTTTGTGTTGGTAGTAAGAATCATAATGTAAGAATCTATCAGAAGCACCTGGTTTGGTATACCAACTTGTGATGATAGTATTGTCACTCCTTCTGATAACTTTAGTATCCAAAAAGGGGACACTGCATCCTTCATCTTCCTCCTCAATAGTAAATTTCAATGAATCATGATACGATTTTGTTGGTTTTTAACTCGTATCATGATTCATTGAAGTTTACTATTGAGGAGGAAGATGAAGGATGCAGTGTCCCCTTCTTGGATACTAAAGTTATCAGAAGGAGTGACAATACTATCATCACAAGTTGGTATACCAAACCAGGTGCTTCTGGTAGATTCTTACATTATGATTCTTACCACCAACACAAACAAAAAATCAACCTCGTGATTGGCATAAAAAACAGAGTTGTGAGAACCAGCCACACCTCCTTACGCAATCTAAATCTGAAAAAACTTGCACGTCTTTTTGTTAATAGCGGTTATCCAAGTAAGTTAGTCTATGGACTGATTTTCAGGAGACCTACCATTGTCGTTTTTCCTTCGGACAATGTTCCACCTGATCTAAATTCACAAAATTCTAAATTCTATTTTTCTTTGCCTTATATTCATTCGATGGTTCACAGTTTCAGAAAATTTTTTTCAAGATTTCCCTCCATTAATATTTCTTACAAAAATCAACTCACTGTTGATAGTATTTTTTCTAAGTTAAAAGATAGGGACCCAATTTTGGAACAATCTAATGTGGTTTATTGCATACCTTGTTCACAATGCGACCTTAAATATATTGGTCAGACTAAACGGAAGCTTAAGGACAGAATTTGCTCACATAGGGGAGATGTTAGAAATTCAAAAATTACTTGCACCTTAGCAAAACACGTTTTAGATGAAGATCACATTCGTGATTATAGTGGTGTTACTATTTTAGAACATGATACTAATTTGAAAAAGAGATGTTTCCTGGAAATGTCTTCCATCGTTAGAGAACCTAATGCTATGAATGCCAGGACTGATATCGCTAATCTTAGTGTTTTTTATGCATATTTGTTAAACCTCCCTCCTCGAACTGAAAACTCTTTTCTCCATTCCATTTCATAGTGGTTTTTTCATGGGTTGGCACACCTGACTGATCATCGAGTTACTTAAAGTTGGCAATAATCTGTCAACTGGTTTATTTTTCCATAGACAACTAACGGCGTCCCACGCTGCTTTGTCACTTGTCAATTGGGAGTTCTTCCTCGCATTTTTCTTTTAAAGAAATGTTTTAACGGTCCTCTCTCACATTTTATTGTATAATTTGTTATTTTCACACCATCCCGTGTTTTATTTTATTTTTGTGACACGTTGGTTTTAACCATATCTTTTTTGATGTCCGGCGAAAAGTTTTTACTGTTTCCACCTGTTGAGGTCAACCTCATTTCCGTAAGTAATATCTTCTTAGAGGCATTTTTAATGTTGTTTATATCTTTATGATGATTATTGTAGAGTTCCTGATGAAGAGCCAATAAAGACTCGAAAGCTTGAACAGAAACAAGAGTTTTCTTTTAATCAGCCCTAAGACTGCATACCTGATTAAGCATTTTCTCCCTTAACTTAGACAGTCGTCTAACCTTAACAATATATATATAATTATATATATATATATATATATATATATATATATATATAAATATATATGTATATATTGTTGAGCAAACCACACTTCATTGAAGAGCGATTTTTACCTATTATCATATTTGAAAATGATGAAACAGTCTGAAGCAAAAAAGAAATCAAAAGTGCAGACGACTTTATTGAAATGATAACATAAATCAATTCATCGAATTGGACTTCATTCTTCTAAGTATACTAGTTCCCAGTAGGATGGGCTGAAACAAAGATTACAGTCAATACAAACTGAGAGCAATAGGATCATTTTTGTACCGGGTGTCTGATTAAGAGAGGCACCCGGCTGTATCTCAGAAACTATTCGTCGTAGAGACTTGAAAAAAATTTTATAACCAAAGTGGCCAACAGAAAATCCTGGAAATTATTTTCAGGTTTCTAAGATGGCCGCCAGGAGGCGTAAACGCCATCCGAAACTTTTAAAGCGATTTTTTTCGGAAATTCATCTAGTGAATATACCAAAAAAATATTTTCTGTTTAAAGCTGAGCTTTATTCGAGTCATTTTCATTTGACACTTTTTGACGTATCTATTGGAATGAAGTGGTGATTTAATGTTTTTTTGAATAAACATCTGTAACTCCTGAACGACTGAACGGATTTCAACAAAATTAATCTCGTTGGGAGAAGCATTTATTACTTGACGGAAACCATTTAATCCGTGGTCTGTCAAATTTTTAGTTATGTCGGTAGAGAGCATTTTTTGATATAACAGAAAATTGCTAATTTCTCTGAAAAAATGAATGCAATTACATAATTTTTTTTCCATAAAAATGTATTGTGGTGATGCCGAAATAGGCTAGTGAAAACCGTATATCGATATCTTATTCCTAGCCTAAAATATCGAAGAAAGAAAATTTAGTTATCATATGATTCAAAAAGACGCCATCACACCGGTATTTATTTTCATTTATCTGTATTTTTCCAAGACTCAATATTGAAATTTCATAATTCAATGATTATCAAATAGGCATTAGTATTATTGGCGGCCATCTTAGAAATCTGAAAATAATTTCCAGGATTTTCTGTACACCCGGTACATTATTCGGAATTTTATGAGAAAATGATCAACTAAAATGAAATTGGAGTAAAGATTCCTACACATATATTTTCTGTTTTTATGTATGAGAGGGGGAGTCCTCTTATTTCTTCATACATTTATGGATTTCATGAAGCATAATTTTTCTAACGAAATTCCTCGTCGCATGTTACACTCCAAACACTCGGCTAATTGAAGCTACACTAAAACAAGTATGAGACTTTGACCATCGCGACAGTTTTTCTGCGCATGCGCGACAGCTCTATTCATAGAGGACTCTAAAGATTCCTCTAGAAAGCTCAGTAGATACAAAAAATTAAATTAATTTTCACTCAATTTGGCTAGCGATTTCACTATAAACTTTCCTGGTAAATACTTAGAGCCATTGTTAAAATTTTTTTCGAATGAGTTTGATTCAAGAACTAACAATGATCCAGTGGCCTCGGTTGCCTAGCGGTAGAGTGCATCGCTTTTAAATCAAGGATTGAGGGTTCGAGTCCCACCTTACTGTTGGGTGTATGTCCAATGAAATTCAGAGGTGCTAAATATGATTAGCTGTAGGTTAATGACTCAGTTTCAAGCCCATTGGCCGTTCGGAATCGGGGTAAAACTGTAGGTTTTTTGAGTTAAAAAAAACATTGATACAACTTAATCTACAACATACAATATCCCTATCGATGGAGTTTTTACGAGATATCTATTGAATCGCTAAAATACGTTTCCTACTTCATTGTACGCCAACCAATAATTGATAAGATTGCATGCACGAATTGAGTTCATAATGAGTTAATATTTTCATGATAATTATTTAAAAAATTTTCATTTTCGTTTATTGCAATTTTATTTCCATTCCCTTATTAATTCGTTAAAATTAATTTACTCTAAAAGTAAGTTAATTTTTATCATTGTGACTGTTATTCGATACAGAATATATAGCGAAAGTTTCATTATAACCTAGTATCCTGCGTCACCTTCTTTTTATTTCGTATATCTCTAGTTGAATTTTTCTCTTACATCAATGTTTAGTTATTGCCTTCTATAAATATTTACGTTGAAATAAATAATCTGATTAACCATAATTTTATATTTTAGTATTTTCAAATCCTTTGATTCACAATACTCAATTAAGTTTTTCTATTATTTATGCCATAATTTATTTATAAAACTATTCTTCTTCCTCTCTGTTTTCTGTTTATTTTATAAGGAAAATAATTATATCTCGTCTTTTAAAAATTCTCTCTTCTACCACCACTATAAAAGTATGTTCAGTAAGTATGTAATATAGTTTTATTAAAATTTAAGTGTTTTATTTATATACAGTTATTAACAATTAACATTTTCCTTGATTGAATTATATTCTAGTTTAAGCATTGACCATTTGAAAGAAAACTTTCTTCCTATATTAATTTAGTTTTCTCATACCTTATATCTGTATCTGTGAATTCCGTGACACATTCCTTATAAATATCTAATACCGTTCCTTCTGGACACATACGGCCTATAGTAAATGTATATTCGATGGCAACAGGTATCCATAATCGGCAGTTGATACTTGTAACCAGAATATGTAGAAGGAGGTAAACAATAATATTCATTTTCGGAAATATGTTGATGAATGTTCAACATCTATCCACGCCACTTAGTTGACTTAATCGTTCGTCCGAAACTTATCGTGATGAAAGAGGAAAACCACAAGTTATGGCGTTAAATACATTTCGTTATATGAAATACGCTTTGTGTGTGTCTGACGTGCGTATCAATGCCAAGTATTGAATATATATGCATATATTATATGCAAATATATTTTATGTATTGAATAGAATTTTACAAAGTGTATTCGAAGGCTTCGACATTCTTTTGCCTGTGTTATATTTTTACTAATTTGTCTTTTCTTAGTAATAAATGACCATTTGAGTTCTCACACCGCTTTCATTGAAAAGTTAATGTTGACTCACGAAATTTTGAGAGTAATGACTAATCGTTTCTGACATTTCAATCTTCAATCAAATAAGAAACAATACAACACAAGCAAGAATTATTCATACATTTATATATATATATATATATATTATGTATATATATATATATATATACATATATATATATATATATATATATATATATATATATATATATATATATATATATATATATATATATATATATATATATATGTTTATACATATATATATATATAAATATATATATATATATATATATATATATATATATATATATGCTTATACACATATATGAATATGCAAAAAATTATTTTTCTACGACCGTGCGTTTTAACCCATTTTCCCGCACGCAATGTGCGTGTCACTTGAAAGTAAAATTATGCAAATTTTGACCTCATCAGATAGTTTTTTACTTCGGAGGTTATAACTATAGTTACTACAGGTAAATAAATATTTACGAAATAGTCAATCAAATAGAATTTAAACCTTTTCTAGCTTTTTGTAGCATTTTCAATTTTTTGATAATATAAAATAATAAAGATATTTTTTATATAACCATGTACATTCTTCAAAGGAGTGTCACAAAACAAGTATCAAACCACCCGGGTTTGATATCAATTGCTATGACAACCCAGGCGTGTAATTGTTACTAAAACGTCAAAGTTGTTCAAAACGTCTTGGAAGTGACCGAATAAGTACAATCTTCTTCTAAATTAAACCACATTAAACCGAATCCGATACAATAATATTAATGGATTCATCCGACGAAAAATATATCAAATAAAATTCTCTGTACTACAAATGACCTAAAACCGTTGCCGTTACCGTCATCGTCATCTTTATGCGACCTGCAACCGATGGCATCCTCATCGACGTCATCTACCTTCCAGTTGAAACCAAATAACTCCACTGGACCGGCAATTCTTACTAGTCTACAGAATGCAACAAATTGTGTTTTCAATATTAATATTTATAATAATTAGTAGTTTTTAGTTAAAGTTTTGTATATTATTATGTTTGTTGGAATAAAATAATTTTTGAAAAATGGGTTGGTATACTTTTTGTATACACGGTCGTAGAAAAAATAATGTTCCTAACTCATGTGTAAAGTGTCTTTCCCGCACTTGAGTGCTTGCCCGAACTCCGCTTCGCGTCGTTCGGGTCAACTGCAGTCGCGTGCGGGAAAGTATCACTTTCCGCACTATTGAATCGCTAAAATACGTTTCCTACTTCATTGTACGCCAACCAATAATTGATAAGATTGCATGCACGAATTGATTTCATAATAAGTTAATATTTTCATGATAATTATTAAAAAAATTTTCATTTTCGTTTATTGCAATTTTATTACCATTCCCTTATTCATTCAGTAAAATTAATTTACTCTGAAACTAAGTTAATTTTTATCATTGTGACTGTTATTTGATACAGAATATATAGCGAAAGTTTCATTATAACCTCACATCAATGTTTAGTTATTGCCTTCTATAAATATTTAAGTTGAAATAAATAATCTGCTTAACCATAATTTTATATTTAAGTATTTTCAAATCCTTTGATTCACAATACTCAATTAAGTTTTTCCATTATTTATGCCATAATTTATTTATAAAACTATTCTTCTTCCTCTCTGTTTTCTGTTTATTTTATAAGGAAAATAATTATATCTCGTCTTTTAAAAATTCTCTCTTCTACCACCAGTATAAAAGTATGTTCAGTAAGTATGTAATATAGTTTTATCAAAATTTAAGTGTTTTATTTATATACAGTTACTAACAATCAACAGTTTCCTTGATTGAATTATATTCTAGTTGAAGCATTGACCATTTGAAAGAAAACTTTCTTCCTATATTAATTTAGTTTTCTCATACCTTATTTCTGTATCTATGAATTCCGTGACACATTCCTTAAAACCATTTAATACCGTTCCTTCTGGACACATACGGCCTATAGTAAGAGTATGTTCGATGGCAACAGGTATCCATAATCGGCAGTTGATACTTGTAACCAGAATATGTAGAAGGAGGTAAACAAAAATATTCATTTTCGGAAATATGTTGATGAATGTTCAACATCTATCCACGCCACTTAATTGACTTAATCGTTCGTCCGAAACTTATCGTGATGAAAGAGGAAAACCACAAGTTATGGCGTTAAATACATTTCGTTATATGAAATACTCTTTGTGTGTGTCTGACATGCGTATCAATGACAAGTATTGAATATATATGCATATATTATATGCAATTATATTTTATGTATTGAATAGAATTTTAAAAAGTGTATTCGAAGGCTTCGACATTCTTTTGCCTGTGTTATATTTTTACTAATTTTTCTTTTCTTAGTAATAAATGACCATTTGAGTTCTCACACCGCTTTTATTGAAAAGTTAATGTTTACTCACGAAATTTTGAGAGTAATGACTAATCGTTTCTGACATTTCAATCTTCAATCAAATAAGAAACAATACAACACAAGCAAGATTATTCATACATTTATATATATATATATATATATATATATATATATATATATATATATATATATATATATAGATATATATATATATATATATATATATATATATATATATATATATGTATATATATATATATATATATATATTTATTCGAATTGTTGTTGCCTGTGATTTATTTTTAATCTTTTGATAATTATTAGCAATAACAGGCTGGTTGAATCTTAAAAAACTCGATTTAATTGATAAATTGACGTTTCACTATGACATTCATAGTTATTCAAAAATTTGAACAAAATTGAAAATTCTTTGACATTTATTGACTTGATAAAATTGAATAGATAAGATTGATCTGTCTTGTTAAAAATTCTTTCAGTCTAATATTAACATTCAAAATTGTTTCATTAGAAGGCAAGGGAAACTACAGAAACCTTTACCTATGTAATGTTCGAAAATAATAATAATAGGGTACTATTTATTTAACAGAAAGAAATTAGTCACGGGAAAATATTAAAAAAGTAGAGCAGAATTATCGGTATAGAACGTTTATATGGAAGCAGCCGTTGACACGTGTTTCGGACTCTTTGGTCCTCATCAGAACGGCGTAGCTAAGTATTAGATTGAAAATTTGGAGATGAAAATAGAGGATTTTATTTATTAAACTATTTTCATCTCCAAATTTTCAATCTTATACTTAGCTACGCCGTTCTGATGAGGACCAAAGAGTCCGAAACACGTGTCAACGGCTGCTTCCATATAAACGTTCTATACCGATAATTCTGCTCTACTTTTTTAATATTTTCCCGTGATAATTTCTTTCTGTTAAATAAATAGTACCCTATTATTATTATTTTCGAACATTACATAGGTAAAGGTTTCTGTAGTTTCCCTTGCCTTCTAATGAAACAATTTTGAATGTTAATATTAGACTGAAAGAATTTTTAACAAGACAGATCAATCTTATCTATTCAATTTTATCAAGTCAATAAATGTCAAAGAATTTTCAATTTTGTTCAAATTTTTGAATAACTATGAATGTCATAGTGAAACGTCAATTTATTAATTAAATCGAGTTTTTTAAGATTCAACCAGCCTGTTATTGCTAATAATTATCAAAAGATTATATATATATATATATATATATATATATATGTATATATATATATATATATATATATATATATATAAATATATATATATATATATATATATATATATATATATACTTATACACATATATGAATATGCAAAAAATTATTTTTCTACGACCGTGCGTTTTAACCCACTTTCCCGCACGCATTTTAGTTTTGAAAGTGTCACTTGAAAGTAAAATTTTGCAAATTTTGACCTCATTAGATAGTTTTTTACTTCGGAGGTTATAACTATAGTTACTACAGGTAAATAAATATTTACGAAATAGTCAATCAAATAGAATTTAAACCTTTTCTAGCTTTTTGTAGCATTTTCAATTTTTTGATAATATTAAATAATAAAGATATTTTTTATATAACTATGTACATTCTTCAAAGGAGTGTCACAAAACAATTATCAAGCCACCTGGGTTTGATATCAATTGCTATGACAACCCAGGCGTGTAATTGTTACTAAAACGTCAAAGATGTTCAAAACGTCTTGGAAGTGACCGAATAAGTACAATCTTCTTCTAAATTAAACCACATTGAACCGAATCCGATACAATAATATTAATGGATTCATCCGACGAAAAATATATCAAATAAAATTCTCTGTACTACAAATGACTTAAAACCGTTGCCGTTACCGTCATCGTCATCTTTATGCAACCTGCAACCGATGCCATCCTCATCGACGTAATCTACCTTCCAGTTGAAACCAAATAACTCCACTGGTCCGGCAATTCTTACTAGTCTACAGAGTGCAACAAATTGTGTTTTCAATATTAATATTTGTAATAATTAGTAGTTTTTAGTTAAAGTTTTGTATATTATTATGTTTGTTGGAATAAAATAATTTTTGAAAAATGGGTTGGTATACTTTTTGTATATACGGTCGTAGAAAAAATAATGTTCCTAACTCATGCGTAAAGTGCCTTTCCCGCACTTGACTGCTTGCTCGAACTCCGCTCCGCTTCGTTCGGGTGAACTGCAGTCGCGTGCGGGAAAGTATCACTTTCCGCACTTGTTAGGAAAATAACTATTCCATATCAAACAGGAAGTTCCAAATGCCCAAGTTAGCTTGAAAAGTCTGATTTAATTAAGTTGAGGTTATTATTTTTTGAGTATTGCTGTGGTGCTTAGTCAAATTGAAGATTTACTAAGAAATATATAAACTGATAAACTAACTTAATAATCACACAATTTTAAAAACAGTAGGAAACTATATCCATTAGAACTTTTATTTGAAAAAACAAATAGTACAAAAAATAGTGGTTTGTCGTGTTGTGTAAGAACGAGAAGACTTAGCTGAAGAACATTCTAATACCTTTCGTTAATAGAATGAAAAGTACATGTTCAGGTTATTTGAAGGCATGGCGTTCTATTTAAATTAATTAAATTATAGCCCCTTGAATATACAGTTCAAATTCACAGTGGATGGTTATAACGAATTATTTTTGGAAAAACATCGAGCTTTATTGATGGAAAGCAATACACATTATTTATGGATGTATAGAAGATAATATCAGATGACTACATAAATGAGCATGAATTTGTTTGAACCTTTTCCATTGGGTTTTTCTAATGTACAATTCTGGAATGGAGATCCTATGTTTCTTTACGGTTGTTCTACCTGGAAGTAGGAAAATGAAGTTTAATAGACAGTATTTAAAACTCGTGAGCAGCAGGGCTCCATCACTGAAGTCGTATTTTTCGTGTGAAATGCATCGCGTCGAGATTCGATTCTAACGGAATATAACTTGAATCATATTTTGATAATCACGCTTAAATAGCAATCCGAATTAAAAAGGAGAAAATAATTTATTCTATTGAAAAAAGAATTCGTCAAGTGCATCGTGCTTGAGGAAAAAAATTATGGCCAACGAAGGAACGTACCTCAACACCGACTCAATCCATATAGATACCAAATTTCAATACTCTATTGTGAAATAAAAATTTCGCGAAGTTTATATATATATATATATATATATATATATATATAATATATATATATATATATATATATATATATATATATATATATATATATATATATATATATATATATATATATATATACATAATATTTTTTTATTTTTCACTTGTATATAATATGTTTATTTCACCTTGGATACGGTTGCTATAAACACACTCATTATGCCCTAGGCCATTATGCCCGCATTTGCGGGCATAATGGATTCAAAACGCCCGCTTATTGTACTAGGAGAATTTCATTGATTAAATACCTCATAATCCTTGTCGTATACGACTCTGGATTTCTCCGGCAATGAATTATTCGCAGCTTTGGCTGCATTTTCTATGATATTCTTGGGTAAATTCATTTTCATTTCCATTATTTCTATAAGACTACACAAAGAAAGCAGCATGACATTCACTGAATATGATGACAAAAATATTCACAAACGTCAAACTATCAACAAATGACATGCCTACTATGAGAAGGAAAATGGATAGGAGCAATGAAACGATTTTAAAATCGCTTTTTCATCATAATATAATAATTTTTTCGTGAAAAATAAAATCTTGTATGCACCGCGTGCGTTACTAGATCCTTATGCCCATCGGGCAACATTCATCCCTCGGGCCAGAGGCCCTCGGGCCGAATGTTTCCCTCAGGGCATAAGGATCTATATAACGCACTTGGTACATAAATAACTATTATGGTATATATTATATACTCTAGTGGCTGTCATCGAGTTGACAGTGCTGAAATTTGGTACCTGGGATTGTTTTCGTTACAGAACGAAAGTATCATATTTGGGTAAATTTCTGCAAACGCCGTCATTTTCAGGAAGATATTTCTAATTTTCATATAAATCTCCTTCTCGGTACTTATTTACATTCTAGAGGTTCGTATCACAAAAAATTAGCTGAAATTTTTTACCTGGGATTGTTTTCGTTTCAGAACGAAACTATCAAAATTTGAGTTAAATTTTTCCTAGCGCCGCCGTTTTAATATAGATATTTCTTGATTTTTTGTGGTTTTTGAAAATTTGCCAAACTTTACAGCTTCTGCAAATTGAGTTGAAGGGTTTAAACTTGGTACGTTGAGTTGATGTTGAGGAAGTGCCTGTGGGTAGTTTCAACCATTTTTCTCAGTCGCGCTGCCCTGCGCGGGGACTATTTTGCATCTCGACCTGCTTCTGCTTCAGTACACGATAAAAAAAAATATATATATATATATATATATATATATATATATATATATATATATATATATATATATATATATATATATATATAATCTCTTGATAATTATTAGCAATAACAGGCTGGTTGAATCTTAAAAAACTCGATTTTATTAAAGAGTTGAGATTTCACTACGATATTCGTAATTGAAATTTCTTTGACATTTATTGATGTGAAAAAATTGAAAAGATAAGGCTGCTTTGTCTTGCTAATTATTTATTATATGCTATTCAGTCTAATATTAACATTCAAAAATGTTATCATTAGATGGTAAGGGAAACCAAAGAAACCTTTACCTACGTAATGTTTGAAAATAAAAATAATAGGGTACTATTTATCTAACAACAAAGAAATTAGTCATGGGAAAACATTAAAGATGTCGAGTAAAATTATCGGTATAGCACGTTTATATGGAAGCAGCCGTTGACACGTGTTTCGGACTCTTTGATCCTCATCAGAACGGCGTAGCAAAGCATTGGATTGAAAATTTGAAGATGAAAATAGTACAACAAACAAAATCCTCTGATACGGAAGACAATCACCCTCATTGTGGTTTATTGTTTGAACTCTCCGGTATGGGAGATTTGCTCAAACTTTGCCACGGAGGCGATTAATGCTATCCGCGAGAACTAAAAATGAGTAAATAAACAATAACAAAGAAATTAGTCGCGGGAAAATATTAAATAGGTAGAGCAAAATTATCGGTATAGTTCGTTTATATGGAAGTAGCCGTTTTTAATGAAATTTTTTATTTATTTAGAATTTCAAATCCTAAATAAACGTGCTATACCGATAATTTTACTCCACATCTTTAGTAGTGAAACGTCAACTCTTTAATAAAATCGAGTTTTTTAAGATTCAACCAGCCTGTTATTGCTAATAATTATCAAGAGATTAAAAATAGATCACAGGCAACAACAATTCGAATAAATAATATATATATATATATATATATATATATATATATATATATATATATATATATATATATATATATATATATATATATATATATATCTTTTTGATAATTATTTGCAATAACAGGCTTGGTGAATTTCAAAAAAACTCGATTTTATTAAAAAGTTTAGGTTTCGCCACGACATTCGTGGCCTTTTCAAAACGTAAGTTTGTTCGTGGTGAATAATCCTCACCATGAACAAAGTTGCTATTGGTTATAACCTCCATATGGATTCAGAGGTTGAGCGTCACACTGACCACACGCGTAACTTCTGAATCCCTTGATTTGGTGTTGAAATCAAAACCACGTGTGTGCCAATAAATAAGTATACATTTATATTTTAAATAAGTAATATATAAGTGATAAATGAGTGATTGAAATTAAAATTTTGATACAATCAATTTTATATAAATTAGGAAAGATAACCTCAAAGTATTGAAACATAATTTGATCATCAAGTTACTCATTTAAAATTATATAGAAATATTATTGTCTCATATATTTATTGCTTTGAAATGCATTTTCAATGTATTCTAGTTTCCGATATAAATTTGTCTTCGATGTAATAAGTCGTAACGACTCAATTCAAAATAAGTGAATTTACGTTTTACATCTGAATCCGTCATAATTATGTTCTTGAAATGATTCATTTGCTTTCAAAATATCAAATCCCATTTAAACGTATAATATAATTCCAACAATTAAAAAACACGTGGGAAGCTCAGTTCTATCACGAAGGTCGAATTCACGCATTAATTTGCAGATTACAACTGTAATCCGTCAAAAATTCTTTAAATTTTCACGGTGAAATGGCCAAATGGGATTATTTCAAAACAAAGCATTATTAGTATGTTTCGCCATCTAACTGAAAATGGAGATGCAGTAGAAAAGCGCCAATCTTGAAAACCTGCAGAAACTCAATTCACATTTACAATTTCAGCTTTCTATTTGAATTTGTATGACCTATACACCTGCGCAGTACCTACTCGAAAACCTGTAAAAACAAATGAATTTGTGAAGAAAAAGTTTTATTCGGACACAGCTTCAACACTCGCTGCACTTTTTCAACTATCTAACTAAATTTTGGGGGACTGTGGAGGAAGGACATTCCTTAAAATCCTAATTTCTTATTTCATACCTTATCCAAAAATCTCTAGAGAGGTGAATTTCGGGTATATTATTCACAAGAAGTCCCCACATTTTAGGCTGTAGGTTTGAAATAATTGCACCTCCCCAACTCTACCTTTCCCAAAATTTGGACATAGTAAGATTTTGACGAATTCACCCTAATTTTGAACTTTTATTCTGCGTTAAATCCATCTATATATTCTCACTTATTTTTTAAAGGTTTCATAGGGATATTCTGGTTGGTAATCTGAGCCACTAATTTAAGAATTTATTGAAAATACAGAACCTCAATCTTCACAAGCAAATATTTTTCATCCAAATTGTACAGAATATTCAAGAGATATTCACTCACTTCAGTGTTGTTAGTTTTATGAAGTTTTTCACAGTAATTATAAACTAAAAATTATTCCAAGTCTGCAAAATATTGTTAAAGTGTGAGCTGATTATTGATGAACAATCAAAAACAAAAAATGTGCGATTCTCTCTTTATGAAGTCTAAATCATAATTATACTTGTGTGTAGGAAAAAATATTCGTAGTAGAATCAATCCAATTTCATTGACTTGTTCAGACGTCCTTATTTGAAGTTGTCAAATTTTTTTATTTTTCGTCTTAATTTGCTGTTCATTGATTTTGATATTCAATTATCTAAGACTCAAACAATCATTTGGAGGTAATACCTACTCACTAAGAAGTATTTCGTATCGATTTTTAATTCATATGTTCCCCGAAATAATACATGGTGGCATTGTATCGACAGTCAACTCATGTGCGGATGTATTTGGTGTCTGATATATATATATATATATATATATATATATATATATATATATATATATATATATAATATATATATATATATATATATATATATATTTATTCGAATTGTTGTTGCCTGTGATCTATTTTTAATCTCTTGGTAATTATTAGCAATAACAGGCTGGTTGAATCTTAAAAAACTCGATTTTATTAAAGAGTTGACGTTTCACTTCGATATTCGTAATTGAAATTTCTTTGACATTTATTGATGTGAAAAAATTGAAAAAAATTGAAAAAATAAGGCTGCTTGGTCTTGCTAGTTATTTATTATATGCTATTCAGTCTAATATTAACATTCAAAAATGTTATCATTAGATGGTAAGGGAAACCAAAGAAACCTTTACCTACGTAATGTTTGAAAATAAAAATAATAGGGTATTATTTATCTAACAACAAAGAAATGAGTCATGGGAAAACATTAAAGATGTGGAGTCAAATTATCGGTATAGTACGTTTATATGGAAGCAGCCGTTGACACGTGTTTCGGACTCTTTGGTCCTCATCAGAACGGCGTAGCAAAGCAATGGATTGAAAATTTGTTTAATAAAATCGAGTTTTTTAAGATTCAACCAGCCTGTTATTGCTAATAATTACCAAGAGATTATATATATATATATATATATATATATATATATATATATATATATATATATATATATATATATATATATATATATATATATATATATATATATATATATATATATATATATATATATATATATATATATATATATATATATATAGAAGTAAGAATTATTCGTGTTAACAGAAAACACGCCCGTAGTTATAAAATTAAGTGAACTAGGACATTTATTTGAAACTAATCAAACAAACCTCCTAGCGGAGCTGGTTATAAGAGTTCACGAAGCATCGAAATATCCACATCTACCCTAGACGGCAATTGTTAGAAATGTTAATTTGTTTATCACAATCGATGGAAATTGATAGACAGACTGTTTCGCCCTTATTGGGGCTCATCAGTATCATCCATCCATCCATCGAAAGTGATAACCAAACCAACATTTCGAACGGTCTCATATTTTCTTTCTAGCAACTTAATGGCATATAAATATAACACAGCGCCACCAGTCGGAAACAATTGAACCACATCTTTCAGACAGACGAAAACATTTCGGCAAGGAGAACTCGTACGTCCGGAACACCCGAAGGTGGCTACTATATCTGCCAGGGTAAAGTTGACATATCAATTCGATTTGATTCAACATTTACATACCGCAAGCAGCAATCGCTTCGAATTTTATCGCAATGGCAAATGAATAGAAGTACGAATCATTCGTGTTAAACGGAAAACACGCCCGTGGTTATAAAATTAAGTGAACTAGGACATGTATTTGAAACTAATCAAACAAACCTCCTAGCGGAGCTTGTTATAAGAGTTCACGAAGCATCGAAATATCCACATCTACCCTAGACGGCAATTGTTAGACTGTTTCGCCCGATAAGGGCGAAACAGTCTGTCTATCAATTTCCATCGATTGTGATAAACAAATTAACATTTCTAACAATTGCCGTCTAGGGTAGATGTGGTATATATATATATATATATATATATATATATATATATATATATATATATATATATATATATATATATATATATATATATATATATTATATATATATATATATATATATATATATATATATATATATATATATATATATATTTTATATATATATATATATATTTATATATATATATAAATATATATTTATATATATATATATATTTACATCCTGGGACTATTTGCTTCCTTTCATATCGCGACTATTTTGCATCCACCACAACGAGTGAAGATATGGCCATTTATGCAGGTGGAATATTCGGATCAGCTTCAAATAGGAAAGTAGGTCATATAGTTTCATCATTGTATTTCGAATTCTGGAATATACGAAATTTTTCACTTTGCGGACTATTTTGCATCTTTTCACTAAGCTTACTATTTTGACTCCGGATACGTATACTTTTCGTTCGT
>JARQZK010004690.1:0-22111 GCA_030704885.1 Cynegetis impunctata
TTTGTTCGAATATTTGCTCTATACTTTGCTTTTTTTCCTGTAGCTGTTTTTGCCTTCTCTTCTATATTTTTTATATTTCTTCTTATTTTCTGAACTTTTTTTCTCTATCGTCTTAATTCTGGCTTTCTCTCTCTTCAATATAGCATCCTTACATTCTTCTTCTTACCACGTATTGTGCGTTCTACTTTTTCTCCATTCAAACAATTGTGCAACCTTGTTTTCGAATTATTCCCAACTATCTTCTATTTTATTATCAATATTCATACTTTTATTCGCTTCTTCTTGGAATTCTTTCATAATATTCTCTTCTTTTGATCTAGTCATGTCATACCTGGTTATAGTGGTGCTTCTCTGGGTGGCCTCCTATACTTTATTTTTGCTCTCACCAATAGGTGATCTGTATCTGTGTCAGCTCCACCACAACTTCTTACTTCTGTTATGTATCCCCTGTGTTTACTCTCAATTATCACGTGATCGATTTGATTTTCCATCGACTTGTTTTTCCATCATGTGAGATCCACGTACCTTTGTGAGTGCTTACTATTCGCATGCCTCTTTCTGTCGCAAACTCTATAAGCCTTCTACCATTTCTGTTACTCAGGGCATGCTTACTATGATCTAAAAAAACAGGTTTATAAACCTCTTCTTTTCCTAGTTTTGCATTAAAATCTTCTATTATAATTTTGAAATTGTATTTTGGTATTTCATTGTACACTTTCTCAATCTCTTCGTAGAATTCCTCTTTTTCTTCTTCTTTTTCTTCTGTGGGGCAGTGTACATTCATAATACTCATTTTTCTATACTTTGTACATATTTTTTCTGCTACAGACGCAAATTCTAGTATTTTGTTTTTTAATTTCCTGTTCTCGTCCCGACTAGTAAATATTATATAATCGCCTACTTCTTGAACATAAAAAATGCCTTTCTGCTTTGTTTTCTGCATTGCAAGTAGGTCTTCATAGTTCTTCGGCACATCAGTCAGCCTCATCAATGTTCCTGACGTATATATCCTCCTGACATTCTTTGTTTCCAGTTGTATTTTCTCCGTTTGTTTCCCGTTTCTCGCCGGTGCGTCGTCTTTTCTGTCCGTCCCCTCCATCTTCCTTTACAGGTTTTTGTACTCACTCACCCGTGTTCCAGTTCTACTAACATTTTCTGTTTCTTATCCCAATTCCACACTTTTCCATTTACTATTAGTTTCTGATAGCCTATTTTGGTATCACTTCTCTTATTCTGCTCTTCCTCTTCTTTATTTCTGATTTTTCTCTGGATCTCCATTACGATCAGGTTATCGTTTATAAATACTTTTCATTCGTGATTTCTTAGCTGACTTTTCGATTTCATCATTTTTTTTCTTCTAGTCCATACTCTCCATTTCTACCAGACAAACTTTCTCTCCTAATTTTCTAGCATTTTTCAACTTTAGTTTAACATTCAGTATCTTAGAAGGAATTTCTTGCATTATTTCTCTCACAACTTCACTATCGTTCGAACAAATCGTAATCCTTGTCACTATCAGAATTTTTCCTTTCCTTTTTTTCCGGGTATTTTTTCTACTCTGATCCTAACTCATTATTTGTTTCTTCATTTCCCTGTTTTCTCCAATAATGGTATCCATTTTTTCTTGATTCTTTTCAACTTCTTTGATTTCTGATTTTATGCTCCCAATTTTCTTCATCATCTTCTCTTAGCATGTCATGAATCTTCTCCATTTTAGATTAATCAGTGTCTAATGTTCCTTTAACTGTTGTTAGTATAAAAACTTTGTTGGTCCTAGATATTTGTTCTGGACTTTCTCCTGCTCTGTTTCTTTCAATATTTTCAATCTCTGATGTTGCATTTGAGTTTATGGACTTTTGGAGGACTGCGAAAAGGGTTGGCCCTCCTCAGTACGTTTAGCCTCACTTTGTATCGCCGTTTTCGTAGATATTATCCCTGTCCACACCACAACCTACACTTAGTTATTCCATAAACTTATATTTTTGCAATTATTTGTCACTTTAACTCTCAATTTGGGGTTTAATCATAGGTGCAAATATAATTGCATGATCACTCTGTCGCGCTACGTTGCCGCTCCCGCTTTAAAAAATTGTTAAAATTTTTCTTCTTGTTCTAATTTTAAATAAATAGAAGAGATTGAAAGAAATCTGGTTCAATATTTCTCTCTTTGTTAATTATTATGAACTTTTCCTTAAAAACAACTATTTTTCTAAATTCAAGTGATTTTAATATCAAATTTTTTAAATCATTTTATTTTCAACAATTATGAATTCCTCAACGAGAAGATTTTGAATTAGTATTTCTTATTTCTATTATTTTTCGAAGATAAAATAACTCTTCATCAATTTATTGTTTCTAATTATGACTATTTTACCAATAACATAAAAGAGTTCTAAAACCCTAATATTTGTATATCTCATATTTTTTTTATTATCGATTTTTTACCAGCTAGACATACTAAAGTTATCATAAAATATCAAATATTTTCTAGATATAAAACAAGATAGATTTTATGAACCTGATTTATTAAAGGTCATTTTTTTCAATGTAAATTACATATTCACTGAGGAAAAGGGTAGCATTTTAAAAGGATATTCTAACTGCCATATTTAAGATTTGTTTTTTCAAAAACTTGGGTAGATTTTGCAAACATCTGGCTTTGGCTGAGAAATTTTTGAACAGACAGCCTCCAAAAAGTCATGCGCATTCTGCAATCTATGATCAAAGACGTCATTAAATATGATAGTTGGTACAAATCTCAATCTTGGGTTCAAGCTGTGCGTTCTGTCTCCATAGGCTGCAAGCAACTCGTTTCCACGATTTCCCTGATAGCACGAAGAGATAGCTTGCCAATCGTAACCATTCGATGTAGCACACTGAAAAAAAAATATAAAATCCAAAATAAAATTTACTTAATAGTACATTAGATCCTTTCTGGTAATAAGAAAATAACCTCAGTTCTTTCAGAAGATATCTGATTGCGAAATTCAGTTTCTGCAATATATAAATTTGAGAGATCTAGCGATTTATGAAAATGAAAAAATCGTTCTATGTATCGTATATCAAAGTTTGCCTCAAAGAAGAATATTGTAATTCAATTGATATAATTTTTTGTATAATCATATATGTGGCCTAGCTTGAAGAGGAGATCCTTGTACCTCGTACACTCATAATATTTACTCGAAATTAACCATGGCTATGAATATTGATATTAAGTTACAACGGACGCATGTTTGATTTATGAGAAATAATCCAATAATTTTGCAATGATAATTGTTCCAAGGTACATCCATAGCTTTTTACTTTGGACATCAACGTTTGTAACTTGGGACACAAATATCATCTAACAACGCCCACCTCGCATAGTTTGGAAAATACACTGAAGGTATCAAAAACCAAATATTAATTTATAATTGTATTGAGAGAAACAACGGTTATAACAAAGCTTTCTTAAGGTGCATATCTACCGAAGATAAGTTGCCAACTTTTGTATTGTTAACACCATGTAATAACAGAAACGTGTTAGCAACAAAAGTTGGAAACAAATGTTGGAAACTGTGTGGCCGTTTCTGGCAGTAAACATCAAGAGAATACGCTCATCACAGATATTCTTTCGCTCTGTAGATACACTTTCAGTTGGGAACATTTGTTCGAAACCAAAGCATGTCTATTAACGTCACGTTGGACGTCCGAAATAGCTTGCATGATATCATCGTCGGTCGGCTATATTGCCGATGATGGAGACAGCTTGTTGTCAACTAAAATGTTTCTCAAATTGTTTTCAGCTTCGTTTAGACACAATGGAATTAAAAGTCTGGAGAGTTTCAAACAGTTGGAGACACAAAACTTCCCAACAATTTCGGTAGATACCTACCAATCCAAAAGCTATTTATTTCGGAGAACAGAAAAATGATTTAAATTTATTCACAGATAACATTACATACTAATATTTTTTAGACAACGCATCTGAATCAGTAATTTTCAAAAGAGTGCAATCTACGTGCACCTAGAATCGTCAGGTGGCACACTGAATTCAGTCTTCTTTACTTGAAGTAGTTGAATAATTCTCATTGCACAGATAATTTACTTCTTGAACATAATCACATTGATCCCATTTTCTGAAATTTTATTAGTTTCATAAATTTCCCATGTGAAAGTGTATTTCGTCAACAGTCTTCTTTAATTGAAGTAGTTGAATAATCCTCATTGCACAGATAATTTCCTTCTTGAACATAATCACATTAATCCCATTTTCTAAAATATTATTAGTTTCATAAATTTCCCCTGTGAAAGTGTATTTCGTCAATAGTTTCACATTTCCCTTATTAAAAGCAGTAGCAAATGCTAAACTCGTTGTTTCTGGTTTTAGCAAGCTTAGATTCCGACGTAGCTTGGTAAAATATTCATTAAATATCTTACCATCTTTTTGTGTGTGCCTCAAGCATTTGGATATGTTTTTTATTAAAATGACCTCAT
Source organism: Cynegetis impunctata (assembly GCA_030704885.1). NCBI lineage: Eukaryota > Metazoa > Arthropoda > Insecta > Coleoptera > Coccinellidae > Cynegetis > Cynegetis impunctata. Next base: position 4,477 of record JARQZK010004690.1, read on the forward strand.
ATTCAAATGCTTATTTGTAAAACTCTTCTTTGTATATGCAATAATAGGTCTTGGGTGCAATTAAGTAATATGCAACCAAATGCTCTTCTTCATTAGGTACATCAGCTTTTTGGTTTCTTTATTGAACTTCACTTCACGGACTATCCTTGATTTAGAGACATGAAACCGTTTTTGGTAACCATTTCAATGCTATTCAAACATTATTTTCACTTGTTTGATGGTTCCTTGACTTTATTTTCACTTCGGGGTACCAAAATACACAACAAAAATAAACCAAAAAAAAATACCTAACTGAAAACGTAATAGCTTGGAGCAATCCCAAAGTAAGAAAAATTCACTGTTCCAAGGTACAAATTTCAATTGTTTTAAACAAATTTTGGTTATTTTTTTCGAATTATGGAATTCCAATTATTCAATTTGAATCAAATAATCAAAAATGTAGTTATCAAATAATTGTTTTCAAATAAAATTACTCAAATCAAAATGTTTCGAATAAATCGTAGATACAAATGGAGAAGCGAAAAGTCACACGATGTAGCTGCAGTCATGAAGGCAGTCAAAATTATCCTTTTTACGGAATTCCTTTTGAATCTACTGGATCTTGCTACTTACCACTTTTTCAAATGATGAGTTTGTCCTGAAGTACAAGGTGTCCCATGTGAAATGATCGCAAATGTATCATTCATGCGTTTATTGTAATAAAAAATATTTTTTTTGGTACCAGCATACATACACCTCAACTAATTGGTATGAAAGATACGCCTGAATGATAATAAATTATATATATATATATATATATATATATATATATATATATATATATATATATATATATATAGATATAATCTTGTGATAATTATTAGCAATAACAGGCTAGTTGAATATTAAAAAACTCGATCAACTTTTCAATAAAATCGAGTTTTTTAAGATTCAACTAGCCTGTTATTGCTAATAATTATCAAAAGATTAGAACTAGTTCACAGACAACAACAATTCGAATAAATAATTATATATATATATATATACATATATATATATATATATATTATATATATATATATATATATATATGTATATATATATATATATATTATATATATATATATATATATATATATTATATATATATATATATATATATATATATATATATATATATATAGGTGTGTCCCACTTGGAAACAAATCGATCTGTATACAAAAACCTATCCATAAGAGAATTCTGAAAATTTGGCAATATATCTAGGTCAACGAGGGCAGATCGGCTAGTTATAAGTTATTGGCACTTGAGTTTATATCGGAAGTAGATGTAAACTTGCTTATTTCAAATGAAACATCCTATATTATAACAGATTTCAATTCTACTCAATATTTCAACTAGACTTTGTGTATCATATGAATAATATCTAGGTCTTAAAGTTTTTAATACATTCAAGATTAACCATCAAAAATGAAGTTTACTGTCTCTAAAATAATCAACAATAATTATTACGATAAGGAAAGATTCATTTATTAATTTTAAAACTACTTCTATCTGAAAAATAGTTATTTCATGAGAATCATGAACTATTTTGGTAAATTTTGATACAGAAAGTTCAAAATTCATGTCTAAAATGAAATTGAGAAAAATGTCAACATTTTGAATGGAACCTCATAAATTTTATAAGTTCATCTTGTTGAGCATTCGAATTATTGGAGTGAAGTGAATGTGCATACGTTTAGGTAACAGATTTTTTCACAATCTTGGCATTTCAGTGTTAATTGCGCAATAATTATTCTATGAGTAAAATATTCTTATTATCTGTGCAGGCCAGGCCATTTAAACATAAAGCGTGATTTGGAAGCCAACTATTTAGAAAATTTGGCACGCGCTGATTGAGAAACATTTTATATCAACATGTTTTTTTTACGAAACGCTTTTGACAATCGATGGATAGTGAACAATGGAACAGACCATTGGGTATGTGCTTGATTTTTTCATTTGTGGGATGGAATCTATGGAAGATTTTATGCAGAGAGTGAGTATTGTGATAGTTTCCGTTTCTGAGGAAAGCGATTGGAAAATATGCCACATGTTCTTGATATTATTTTATCACAATTGTTCATAAATAATAAATAAATTTAAATATATTTTATTTTTATAATTTAAGCGTCCTGGCATTGTTATTAATTATTGTTAACTGATAAGCATCAGTGTCACAATGACAGTTCTTGATCCTCATTTCCGTCATAGCTACCTAAATGTAGGTATTTAAACTAAAATTTCGTAATAAAATTACCGTATTTTACTATTCATTTGGCAAAATTTCAAAAACTGATAATTTTGGAGATATACAACCTGGAAAAAATTTAAGTTTATTTTTATTGCTAAGTTGAACCCATCAAAAATGAAATTTATGAGGTTTCATTAAAATAAAATGACTATTTTCAGTTTTCTTAGTTCCATTTTTCATTCGAATTTTCCAACAATCGGTATTAATATCTACGAAACTATATCAAAATTCTCATAAAATTACTATTTCTCAAATAGAAATATGCAGTATCCAAATGAATAAATAAAACTTTCTTTATCGCAATTATTGATGAGTATTTCAAAGACTGCAAAACTAATTTTTGGTACTGAAACGTGAATATGTCAAAAACGGTATAGGACATGATCCACAATGTGTACTTGAAATATTACGTAGAATCTGAATCTGTAGTAATATATATGATATCCTATTCAAGATGTATATATATATATATATATATTTATATATATATATATATATATATATATATATATATATATATATATATATATATAATATATATAAGATACCAAAGCGAACCAGGAAAAAATATTCATATACGTTTATATATATATATATATATATATATATATATATATATATATATATATATATATAACTGAGATTGAATTCTCGCACATCACTTGGTGAAACATCATAAAGAATAAAGTATAAACTTTAAAATAAAAACACTTGGCTTATGTTTCACAATATAAAAAATATTTAGATACTGTATTTAGCAGTAATAAAAAGTCGACATGTTTCGAGCTATGAACTCATTATCAAGACTGACTACAGAAGAGTATTGCATCGTAATTTATAAAACAGACAAAAGCAAAGGTGATACCTGAAAATCAATTTGTATTAATGAAGAACAAAAATACTTCCCAATAAATTATGTGCCTAATTTGAGTAGCAAAATTTGTAACAGACTATCGAAAAATAACGTTAAAACAATTTGTACAAATAAAAGAAACTTGAAGTCATTCTTGGTCAATAATAAAGAAAAATCTAACATCGGAGAAAACAGTGGTATTTACAAAATATTTTGCGACGAATGCCCTGCTTTCTATATTGGACAGACAGAAAGGAATATAAATATTCGTGTTGAAGAACATAAAAAGTCAATTTTACAAAACAAAAATACCACTGGTTTCTCTGAACATTGTATAAAATTCAATCACTTCCTGGATTTCAACAAAACCAAATTGTTACATTCAGGTAACAAGGGTAAACGTCTTGACCTTCTCGAAATTCTCGAAATAAGTTCCGCCCATAATAGTCAATTACCCCTTGTAAACGAACAAATTGATTTTCAGGTATCACCTTTGCTTTTGTCTGTTTTATAGATTACGATGCAATACTCTCCTGTAGTCAGTCATGATAATGAGTTCATAGCTCGAAACATGTCGACTTTTTATTACTGCTAAATACAGTATCTAAATATTTTTTATATTGTGAAACATAAGCCGAGTGTTTTTATTTTAAAGTTTATACTTTATTATATATATATATATATATATATATATATATATATATATATATATATATATATATATATGATATATATATATATATATATATATATATATATATATATATATATATATATATATATATATATATTTATAATATATATTATATATATATATATAATATATATATATATATATATATATATATATATATATATATTTATATACATCCATAACTTTCCACCCCGAAATTTGAACTTTGGGATGGAATAACGAAAAAACGTTCGGACAGGTCAAATTTTGTTCAAAGGGGGACAAACAAGCATGTTCAAATGAGTTTGATATAACTATCTCTCTAGCCGCAACCCCTAACAGCTCCCATTCTTGAATAGGGAAAAGGGGTCAAACCCCACCTTGTTGGAAAGGCAATATAATTTCCTGCATGAGTGTATTTTTTTTCGTCGCTTTATTATCATACAATGTGACTCAGTATTGTATCAACCACCCCGAATTTTTGAGCTTTGGGACAGAATAACAAAAAACCGCTCAGACAGCTCAAATTTTGTTGAAAGGGGGACAAATAAGGGTGTTCAAATGAGTTTGATATCACTACCCCTCTAGCCGCAACCCCTAACAGCTCTCATTTTTGAATAGGGAAAAGGGGTCGAGCAGCACCTTGTTGGAAAGGCAATTTGATTTCCTGCATTACTGTATTTTCTTTTCATCGCTTTAATATTATACAGAGTGACTCAGTATTGCATCAATAACTTTCACACGCCGAATTTGGATCTTTGAGATGGAAAAAACGCTCGGGCGGGTCAAAAAATGAATTCGATATCACTAACCCTCTAGACGCTACCACTAGAGCAATTTTTTTTTAATAGAGATAATAGGTCGAGTAGCTTTGTTGAAAAGGTAATTCAATTACCTGCACGAGCGTATTATTTTTTTTCTTCGATCGCTTAACTATTAAACAGGATGAAACAGTATTTCAATCCATAAACTTCTACCCCAATGTTTGACCTTCGGATGACAAAACGAAAAAACACTTGGACGAGTTTGATGCAGGGCTATGAATGAAAAAACTGTTCTCTTTATTGAATTACGGACAATAAAAAAATGAATTGAAATGATGATAAATACTTCAATTTAGTAAATGCTCAAACTGGCCTCCACCTTCCCCCAAGCGATTCCTCACATTCCTTAGCATTTTGGGTGTTATCAAACGACATTCCTTTACTATGCGCTGGCGTAATTAATCCAAGTTTGCAGATTCTGTCGCATAAATTTTACTTTTCAAATGTCTCCATAAAAAATAATCCGGGGGCGACAGATCAGGGGAACGCAGGCATTCTATGGCATCCCTCCTTCCAATCCAACGCCCTGGAAATCGTTCATTTAAATAGTGCCCCACGGGCGCCGCATAATGGGGAGGCGCTCCATCTTGCTGAAATGTCAGTTCGGCTCCTAAATAACGGTGATCGTTCTCCAAAATATCTGTCAGCATAGGATCGACATTGTTTTCTAAGAGATCTAAGTAATTACCATCATTGAGATTGCCGCCTATGAAAAAAGGGCCCACAATATTGTCGCCATAAATACCGACCCAGACATTCAGCTTTTCAGGATATTGAGTGTGAATCTCTCTAAATAGCCTTGGGTTGGTATCAGACCAATATCGAAAATTGTGACGATTTACAGATCCATTCAAATAAAAAGAGCATTCATCAGAGAAGCAGACATTATCATATCACCCATTGTTTCGCAAAATTGTAATCGGCAAAGTCATCTTCGTTCATTTCGTGAAGCAAACTTATCTTGTATGGATGGAATTTGTAATTTTTAAGTATCCTTCTAATAGTGGTACGAGAAATCCCAGATATTTCTTCCATTTTTCTTGTACTTGAAGTAGGGTCATTGACGAAATGTCCTAAAACTCCCGTGTCCACATCATCATTTCGGACACGATTCAAATTTCCTTTTTTTAAATTAACAACTGAGCCCGTCTCTATAAACTTTCTGACCAAGTTCAGGACGTAAGTGTGACTTACATTATGGTCCTCATTTCTCTCGTTGAACAAAGCAGCAGTTCTTCTTGCACATTCATTATTCGAAAAAAAATGGAAATTATTTCCACTCGCTGTGCAGTGGTATAACCCATTTTGATAGTCACAAGCTGATATAATTAAAGTCTGAAAAAACTAAATGAATTCTCATTTTTAAACAGCTTCTCCATCTCAATATCAACGAAATCTGTTATCGCCGCCTTTTTTTTTGCAATTTCTTGATCACTACGCGTATGTCAAACACATGTTGAAAATGTTAAATCCGAGACAATAACTGAAAACGTGAGACAATAATATTCACAAAGTAAATCGTGCGCTTTCGTTTAAATTGAAATAATTGCTGTTAGGGTAGCGGCTAGAGGGGTAGTGATATCGAATTAATTTTTTGACCCGTCCGAGCGTTTTTTCTATCTCGAAGATCCAAATTCGGCGTGTGAAAGTTATTGATGTGATACTGAGTCACTCTGTATAATAATAAAGCGATGACCTGTCTGAGCGTTTTTTCGATATTCCATCCCAAAGCTCAAAATTCGGGGTGGTTGATGCAATACTGAATCACTCTGTATAATAATAAAGCGATGAAAAGAAAATACCCTCATGCAGGAAATTGAATTGCCTTTCCAACAAGGTGCTGTTCGATCCCTTTTCCATATTCCAAAATGAGAGCTGTAAGGGGTTGCGGCTAGAGGGGTAGTGATATCAAACTCATTTGAACACCCTTATTTGTCCCCCTTTCAACGAAATTCGACCTGTCTGAGCGTTTTTTCGTTATTCTATCCCAAAGCTCAAAATTCGGGGTGGTTGATGCAATACTGAATCACTCTGTATAATAATAAAGCGATAAAAAAATAAACTCATGCAGGAAATTGAATTGCCTTTCTAACAAGGTGCTGCATGACCCCATTTCCCTATTCAAAAATGAGAGCTGTTAGGGGTTGCGGCTAGAGGGGTAGTGATATTAAACTCATTTGAACACCCCTATTTGTCCCCCTTTCAATAAAATTTGACCTATCTGAGCGGTTTTTCGTTATTTCATCCCAAAGCTCAAAATTTGGGGTGGTTGATGCAATACTGAGTCACTCTGTATAATAATAAAGCGATGATAAAAAAATACACTCATGTAGGAAATTGGATTGCCTTTCCAACATCGTGCTGCTCGATTCCTTTTCTCTATTCAAAAATGAGAGCTGTTAGGGGTTGCGGCTAGGTGGGTAGTGATATCAAACTCATTTGAACACCCTTATTTGTCCCCCTTTGAACAAAATTTGACCTGTCTGAGCGTTTTCTCGTTATTCCATCCCAAAGCTCAAAATTCGGGGTGGAAAGTTATGGATAGCCCACCCTGTATATATATATATATATATATATATATATATATATATATATATATATATATATATATATATATATATATATATATATATATATATATATATATCTCATTGGTACTGTATATACACTAGAGATGTGATGAATTGCCAAATTACTTCTTGTTCCCTACTTTTATTTAATAATAGCTAAAGCCTGATTCATAAAGGCTTCAGCGTCATCATTGAACAATTGCAGGAAACATTTTCCACCTCAAGGATTGGAAATAAAGAAATCTTGATGAAATCCAATCACATATGTCCACGAAGAAATCTACTTCTTTGCAGATTAATTTTATCTACCCTTTTTATTATTAAAAATACTTGTGATATTATGAATCAGATGACAAGCGGAGTTTGAATCTGTTTCATGTTCAATGGTGCTTCATTGAAGCAACATTTATTGAAGTTCGCAATTAAACTCACCTCTTTGATATCTTCAGTATCAGAAGGATCATTTAATGACATGACACATTTAACGAATTTCACGTTGGCATCCTGTCCCTTTTTCTGATTCAATGTGCATGCTTGATATTTATTACCTCTGCATTCAGATGGTCCATGCTGACATCTGAATACCCAATCTCCAGTTTCAGATCTACTTTGCTGTAAGAACGATTAAAAACAAAAGTATGATAATCTCTTCGACAACTGTTAATTCCATCAAAAATATCTGTGACGTAAACTTACGCTTGCTTTTCCATAAGGTACAAAGTCTACCAATATTCTGTCCTTCAGATTTTCATAGTTTGGGTAAAATTTTTCCTTTATGAAATAGGTACTAGCCGGACAAAGACTCTCATAATATATAGACATCTTTGTTAAGTTCTGCAAAAAAATTATTTTATATCGAGATCAATGGAGTTAACTGCTCATCGGCCAGTATGAACGAATTGAATTATAATCATCTAAAGACTGAAGAATATCACTGGTTTTAACTGAAATGCATAAGTAAATTATCATGACATGCATAATAGAGGGGATCCAATGTTCTAGTCTAGTCATACAAGTAAGTATTTTCAGTTATGTTTTTTTTTTTAACTCAAATTATGGCCTCGATCGAGATCATTAGCCAGCATAATTTTCAACAGCTTACTATTTCAGTACTTCAAACCAAATGAATTGCGAGCAGGAAGAGACACAGGGATACATTGCGCCAAGGGGCTCATCATGGCGACTTTACTCTTCATACACGTACATTTATGAAGCCACGGATAGAAGGGAAATAAACACTAGGAAAAACAGTAGGATAAATAACGATGACTAAAATGAGAGAGGTTATACAGAGATGTGAATATTATCACTTTATATTTTCAAACCAATGCTTCTGACATGATCATAAATAGCTTCATACACCTTCATACTATTCAGGCTGAGAATTACGTTCAATGCGAACGGTTGTCGAAACTTAATATGAGAGATCAATTCATTCAAAAAGCCTGTGATTTTGCACACTGCATGATAAGATGATCAGATGAACCATATTCGCCACAATCACATAGAGGGCTATCCTTAACTCGTATTTTGTAAAGGTAGGCGGGGCATATATTATGACCGCTTTTAAGACGGGAAATGGTACGAATGAAATCTCTTTTGTTACTGACATTTTTAAACCACTCTTTGAAAAGTGGAACTGGTTGAATGCACTTGTAGAGACTTCCGCCCCGATTCAGCTGATATTCGTTTTTCCAAATGTTTAAAATATTTGTTGTGGCAAGACCAATTTATTATATTTTATATTGATCTCAAATAAAGATTGACTTTCTATTAAATTATATTTTGACAACTGTCCTTCAATTCTTTTTCACATACTATGATTTTTATCAACAATATACATATTTTAAATAATACCGGCCAGAACATTTTCCGCGGCCAAAAAATAAATAAATAAATAAACAAATAAATAGGGAACTGAAGCTTATCTTCTTCTTTCGTATCTTATGATTCCAATCAATTTTTCGACCCCAAATCTCCTGCATTAATATTCTGGATTTTATTGTAAAGGCTGCTAATATTCCTAAAGGATCATAAATTGACATCGCCATTCTCAAAATATCTCTCTTCGTTGAAATTACATCTGATAATAACTCTTTGTTCTTTTCTAAAAAACGATTCGACACTTCAAATTTATCTGAATCTTGATACCAACAAAAACCTAGTACTTGTTCAACCATAGACCATTTAACTGATGCTAATGTAAAATAAGATTTCGCACGTAATTCTGTTGGTATTTGTTCCAATACTTTTCGGGAATTGCTAACCCAATTACGCATTGTGAATCCACCCCTGCGATGTATATCAAAAACATCTTTTACGACCTCTGCTGCTTCTTCCTCAGATTGAAAACTATCAAGATAGTCATCCATATAATGTTTTTCAAAGATAGCTTTGGTTGCTCTTGGTGAATAGGCTCCATTTTTTAGGGCGTTTTCTCTTATTACAAAGGAGGCACAGCTACGTGAACAAATTGCACTAAATATCATAGAAACGATTTGAAAAATGTTCGGTGAAACTGAATTATTTTCTTCTCTCCATAAAAATCTCTGCAACACTTGATCTTCAGGTCTTATCTTAATTTGAAGAAACATTTCTTGTATGTCTAACAACAGTTTTGAATTGACGAAATTTAAAAAGTATATTCAACAAAGAATTCAAAAGGTCTGGACCTTTCATTAGATTGTCATTGTAGCTAATTCCATTACATTTTGCTCTGCAATCAAACACAAAACGAAATTTGTCTGGTTTGCTCGGATGACGGACAGAAAAATGAGGCAGGTACCATGTTTTTGTGTTAGGGAGTTTTATCTCTTCGTCTTTGAGAATTTTAGCATAGCCTTTGTCTAAAAATTGTTGAATTTGACTCGAATATTTTTGGCGAAAGGTAGAATCCAGTTTCATTTTATTTTCTACAATTTGAAGTCTTTTCAATGCGGCTGATTTACTTTCTGGGAGAACAATATTGTTGGATTTCCATAAAAGTCCTATCTCCCAATGGCTGTCTTCAAGCTGACGACAAGTTTTCTTCATTATTTCCAAGCCTTTCTTATCTTCAATTGATAAAAAATTTTTATCGTTGCCAGTGACTCCTAAATTATCATTTAAAATAGCTTGCTCAATTAAAATTTCAATTTCTTCTTTTCGTTCTTCATAACAAAAAAGAGAAAATTCAGTATCAACTCGATTTTTTGCAATGAAGTTATTTCCATGAATAACCCAACCCAGTTTTGTTCTAGAGGCTAATGGTGCATTTGGGGGCCCTTCAATAACTTCACGAGCAACAGTTAAATCTATGTGATCTTGACCAATTAAAATCAATGGCGTAGCATTGTGCATATCTATTGCAGGTACATGGAGTAAATGCTTCCAATTTTTGACAAGTTGACATCTATTAATACTTTGACACGGCAACCTCAAATTTTGTACAGTTCTTACATTTGTCAGATGGAACATTTTATCTTCAGAAACACTTTTGATAGTCAAATTGACTTTTCTTGAATTTTCATCTTCATATTTAGATGCATCAGTTTGAACAAAATTTTCTATTGGAGCCTGAAGATTTTCAGGTACTTCTAAATCAGAATGATTTGTAGAGGCATAAGATTTCGACCTCATTGACGCATTTTGTACAACTTTTTCAACTTCCATAGAAGCTTGAATATTTATTATTTCTTTTTCAATTTCTATAGCTTTTCTAGCTGCTTCTGCTTCTGCTTCTTTTTGTTGGATGGCTTTCATTGCTTTTAATCGTTTCAGTTCAATTTGTTTCAATTGAATACTACTTGAAGATTTTTTACTTTGTTGGGAGGTCTTTGTCACTTCACTAGGACTATATCTTGAAGGAGGCTTTCCTGCATTTCTCCTTGTCGATCTTCTCAAATCTTCTTCGCGATCTGACATATCGCGAATATTTATTATTTTCACCCAGAAAAATATGTGCTCACAGCTTAGAGCACAACTATAATATTCCTAATGGCTCGAAGGACCAAAAAATGTTGTGGCAAGACCAATTTATTATATTTTATATTGATCTCAAATAAAGATTGACTTTCTATTAAATTATATTTTGACAACTGTCCTTCAATTCTTTTTCACATACTATGATTTTTATCAACAATGTACATATTTTAAATAATACCGGCCAGAACAATATTATTTTTATGAATTCCATAAACTTCAGTTGGGAGACAATTTTTGTGCACGACTGGGTTCTCCGCTGCCAATTTAGCAGTCTGGTATACCACTACGTTACCAAATATACCGGCATGAGACTTAACCCAAAGGAAACTAACATCATTGTTTTGTTGAACTTTCTGCATCAGTAAGATAATTTCTTTGTGCACGGGTGTAAAGGAGGTATCGAACTTGAGATTACTCAAGGATAATAGAGCACCCTGGCTATCTGAAATAATTAGTACTCTGTTGGATTGGAATTTCAATCTATGCTTCAGGATGAACTCGAGGGACAATTTGATAGCAAACAGTTCTCCATGACAAACAGAGCAATGCTTGTTTAAAGTAGAGTATTCAGAGATACTCAATAATGGATCAAATACTGCAACTCCAGTTGAAGATGAAGTTGATTTCGAAGCATCAGTATATAACTTATATCCAGAAAAATAAATGTTGACAAGATTGAAGAAATCCATAGTTGCAAATAAAAGTTGGTAAGATGGAATAACCACATTCAAAGTTGTCTTAAAATGTTCATAGTCTATGGTAAAAACCGGACTTCGAATCTATGTATAATTCATCGAATAAGTTAAAAATAGAGTTATAACAGGAGACTAATAAAGGATCCTTTCTCACAATCCAAAATTTATGGGTTAATATGAGTAGAAATAAGTCGTGAATTGCATCAACATATGGATTGGAAGTTGATTTCCTCTTCAGAATGAATTTTCCACCTAGCATTTCACGTCTATACTGTAATGGGATTTCTGCCGATTCTGATAAAACAACGTCATTGTTTGTACTTCTAAGTAAACCAATGCACAACTTCAAGGATTTTCTCTGTATAACGTCTAAACAAGCCAAATTATGTTTTGAAGCACTCCTATAAAATATACTACCATAGTCTAGGACTGATCTTATAAAACTTCGATAAAATAGTAAAGAAACACATTGGTCAGGTCCTGTGACAGACATACCTCAGAATTTGCAATCTTTTTTCAGCACTGCGTTTAATATAGGAGATACGTTCTCTCCACAGTAACTTGGTATCTAGGAAGACACCCAGAAATTTGACTGCTTTACAGTGTTGAAAACTTATATCACCAAAATTAAGTCGATTTGACTGAAATAGCAGGTAACTGATTTGGACATAGAAAGAGAATGACCGTGGGCTGAGAGGAAGGAGTTAATTGATGGGAGAGCCTCTTCTAGATCGTTTTTGCTATTTGTGAGGTTAGAGTTAATAGAATAAAAAACTATATCATCTGCATATTGAAGAATTTTCAGATTGAACCCCTTCAAGAAACTTTCAAGTCGGTGATAGTAAATAATATAAAATAAAGGAGAAAAAATTCCACCTTGCGGTAAACCTATATTAGAGATTCTTGGACCGTCAAGATCCTGCTCCAATTTTAGATATATTCTTCTATTATTATACAGATTGTCGTAGAATCGGTATCAATGTTGAGAGTAAGGGAAACAATACCCAAATATTCAATTGCCACCAATGTTGTATAGGTAAGTAAGTGAAATAATTTTTGATTTAACTAACGTGAAATTGTATAATTTCTTCGAATATTGTCCTACAGTGGAGTTCAAGTATTAAGAGAAATAGAGAATTAGAAATCAGGAAATATGTTATAAACGTTATATTCGAAAAACTAAAAGTTCTCCAAATTTTCACGATTGAGCTGATTTTTCCTGCCATAACTCGGAAATTAATAAACATAAATGCTGGAGCGATGTGTCAAATGAAAAAATCATCGTGTTATCTATATTTTGTTATAGAATAGATAAATCTGAAAAGTTAATGGGTGCTGAGGAAATTGAGAAATTGTAATAAAAATCGTGACCAGATATTTGTTCAAAACAAACATTTGGTTTTTTAAATTTTCGACATGAAGCTCTAAATAGATCTTAAGGTGTAATTGACAGGTTCTGACAGTCTAAAGCATGGCCCAGAAAAAAAAAATTTTTTTTTTATATGTAATTTATAAATACATACATATATATATATATATACATATATATATATATATATATATATATATATATATATATATATATATATATATATATATATATATATATATATATATATATATATATATATATATAAATTACAAATGATCAAAAGAGACTTAAAACTAACATTGGGATGAACAATTGACAGTTAAGGTTGATGGCAAAGGGATACTATGTGTAGTTACTCTTCGAAGAGTCGGGATATATTTTCCTACAGGCACTGACAACCTGTAGGATAAGTTGCTTTTGTTCCTCATCTCTGGTTAGCAGATCACTAAAGTCTTGCATCAATTTCACGCTTCTTTCGGCGATATCATTCACAACTTTAAAGGATTTGACAATGTTGAATCCTTTTTCATATTGTTCATTTTGATTCCAAAGTTTGGGATCGTCCTTCAAGAAATCGATTTCAATCTCAAAGCGACGCAAGAAATTAATTTCATCATGTTTAATAAATTCACTCAGACCCCCGTGTATGTGACACTTTGTACTATATAAACCACTAGAACTGTCTTGCTGCCATTGCAGACCTTTCATCATTTGACAATGTTGGATCAAAAAATCCCAGTCGAACAGTTTCTGAATTTAGGTACCAAAAGTGGTTGCACAACTTGGAGCAAGCTTTCTTAGAGATTTCTCTTTCAATACTTTTATAATCATATAAACTACCTAGTAGAACCAAATAAGCTTTAATAATAATAATAATAATAAAAATATTTATTAATCTCAACAATTATTCACATTACAGATATAACAATATTGCACTGAATAAAATAGAGACAAGTCAAAATGAAAATAACTTACTTTTTACAAAATGTAATAAATTCAATTATTGAATAACGTTCGCCGTCCAAAATAAAACTATAAATGCGATTTCTGAACAACCTGAAATCTTCAATACCTTGTAAATGCTCAGGAAGCAAATTAAACAAACGCATGGCCATATACAGAGGTCCTCTTTCAAATCTAGTAGTACCATGGATTGGAAAGAGGAAGGGATGAACTTGCCTAGTATTATTTTCATTGATATATGGTCAAAAATAATTTTGCAAGTTGAGGAAGACTAAAAGACGATAAATGAATAGACCAAACACTGTTTTTATTCTGTTGGATCTAAAGACTCCGCGGCAGGATTCTCGAAAGCTCAACCCTCATATTATTCTCAAGACCCTTTTCTGAATGAGAAAAATTTCGTCAGCACTAAACGAACTGCCCCAAAAGATAATTCCATATGCTAGTACAGATTGGAAACTGGCAAATTAGAGAGTTCTCATAACTGCAGCCTCCACCTTGCTTCTGATCATGATAAACATATAAGCAGCAGAGTTGTCTTTCTCAACTTAGCCGCATGATGATCCCACCGTAGATGTTTTTCCAGAGTAACACCCAAGAAATTAACTGAGTCCTCCAAGGTGACAGTACTGCTACCAAGGCACAGAGAGGTAGGATAGCCTTCCACAGACGTTCCGCCGCGAAAGAAGGGCTTTAGGAGCATTAAACGAAGTTTTCACATAAATTTTAAGCAAGAAAACGCAAATGTCGAGAATATTATTTTTTTCACTCTCTGTCATTTCGAATTGTCCTCTGAAAAGTTATATTTTTAGGCAATATATGGCTTCAGACATCCATCTTGCATAGCTGATCGCACCAGGAGTATTCTAGGCTCCCATCTTGTTTTCCAACAAATAATAACGCCAATTGCAATAATTCGATGTAGTTAGCCATTGGTTGTTCCTATATTTTTTTCAGGAAAGGCGAAACGTCTTCAATGATTTTTCCCCTTCCCGTATTGGAAGCTGTCGTATCAAAGCACATGAGCTTCACTTTGTTTGACAAACGCCAGTATTGAAGCGATTCGTAAACAGGTATAGCTTGTAATGCTCCTGTACTGTTTTCTAAATCAGGAACACCTGGTAACTGCTAATGAGTGTATCCAAATTCTGAATGAGAACTAGGTGAAAATCATAAATGTTCCTTGCTATACACTTCGGTAGGAAAACCGAATCACAAGGTACTTCTTTTGCAATATTTGGCCCCTGGATAAATAGAGGGTGTGAGCAACAGTACAACGGTCAGTGATATTGATACGAAGCTGCATTATATGATACTTGAGCTTTAAATAATCTGATGTCAAATCATTTTTAAAAAGCTTGCTATACTCAAGTCAAATATTAGACCAAAAGATCATAACTTGTAACATAATGTCCAAATGTCTTTCCAAATAACATTAAAATCCTCAAAAAGAAATTAACTGAAATAGAAAATCACATCCTAGAACAATGAGTCTTGCATAATTGTTTATTCTACTCATTACCCTTTATACCTTACCTATTATACTCTACTTTTGGGACCTGATCACATTTTTACTACAAATGCTCAATTAACTCAGTGATCATCATTTTATCGGTTTGATTATTCTATAGCAAGTTGAAGATATCAAGATGGTCTTTCATCACTCTAGCTTGTGTTTTTTATTTTCGGAGATATGATTGGGAGATTGAGATCAACTGCGAAAATTTGGAGAAATTGCGAGGACCCAGTTGGTCCTCGGTCTATCTCAGTTTCTGCAGAGGCTAAACACATTTCCGGGTGAGCGTTGCAAAAATTCTAACTTTAATTTTCACTTCTATGAGACAAAACCAGTATAATATGATAATACCATAATATATATAATTATATATATATATATATATATATATATATATATATATATATATATATATATATATATATATATATATATATATATATATATATATATATATATATATATATATATGGGGTCTCTGGTGAATACTAGATAACCTAGCATTCAGCAGGGGGCACCACGGTTGTTCTGAAAAAATTATTGGAAAAATATTTGAATTTTGTTACCCATGTTTACATTATTTGTTACGGAAATCACAAATTAAAATTGAATACCCCTCACTGTTAGGCCTTGACAATGCCCAATGCAACTCACGAGGAGCTATCGCTTAATTCCTCTCAAAAATTTAATGTTTCAATGGCTAAGTTTGGGAATTTATGGTGGTAAAAATGCATGCCAACCCACTATTGTTGAAACATGCTTTCTTTATGCAGTTTCTGAAATGGTTTCAAACTTGATATTTTTTATTGAAAATTATCAAGATATTGCTATCTATTTATCAATAACCCCTTATCTGACTAAAACAAAGTAGTCGAAAATAAAATGGAAATTTATTTAAATGAGTGGGATGTGCATCTACTGGTTTATTTTCTCAAATCACTCTAGGTGTTCGAAATGTTCACCTTCACTCTAATACCTGCTCTGCACCTTCAAAAAATGTCAAATTCCGCGTGTTTCATTTCTCCCGCTATGTGTCAGGGAGGCGGGCTTTGAGTTATGGGGATGAACTCCTTCAACCAGATCAGATAATACACTTGTATGGACAAGTGTAATATGGATGAATGAGACTGGATATTTATTGAACTGAGGAAGTGTGGAAGTTATGATAAGAACTTGAGTTGAATGTATTGTAGGAAAATTACAAGAATTATAAATCAATTTATTGAACTGAGTTTAGGTGATTAATCCCTTCCTGGAATAATTCAATTTTGCTTTCAAAGAATAAACATAATTTGTGAAATTAATGTCGATCGATGAGTGTACAAAAACCAAATATTATGAGAAAATATGATCCTGAAGTTTGATATCGATTTTTTTCTACACTTATAATTGAAAATCTCATTTTAATTATATTTATGTTAAACTTCATAAAATTTGTTCTTCTCACTGAAATAATTATTTAAAATATAAAAAATTTACTGGGTACTTACAGCAGTATGTTTGACACTTGTCGCTAATGCCAAAAGAGAACTTATTGTGAAAATAAGATATCCATTGGAATAAAACATGGTCCAGTAAGGAACCAAAACAGTTTGTTGAATTTTTTGTAGTGCCAATGTCAATTGGAACTGGAATGAAACTAGCCCATTAAGAGCGAAATTTTATCTTCGAAAACTAGTGATTCATGCGGTATTTTCCTGACATTAATATTATCAGTTCAATATTATCCTATTATATATTGATTTGAGGCATACAAATTCGAGTTTAATTATACTATGGGTTTTTTGAATGTCAATAAATACCCGAAGATGATAATTTGGGCTGAGCTATTTTACAATGTTAGATTGTAGGTATTTTCTATAAATAGTGAATAGTAATATTTCCATAAATATGCTTTTATCTACAATAGTAGGTATATATGAATATATATATAC
>JARQZK010004691.1:0-22015 GCA_030704885.1 Cynegetis impunctata
TATATATATATATATATATATATATATATATATTATATATATATATATATATATATATAGTCACATTTTCGCAAATTGATAAACTTACCGAACTCAGTCGTAAAAGAATAAGTAAGCAATAGCCAAATGCCATGTGCGCTCTGATTGGTTGAATAAGTTACGTGTTCCATCTCCAGCGCAATTGTTCGCCACGGAACATAAACAAACCGGTTGCTCGTTTGCTTTTTTTAAGTTTTTAGATAATGTTGTAACTGCGTTGGAACTGTGATTTGTGAAAATAGTTTTATTTTGCTAAAGTTACTAAATTAGAACAATATTGAGCGACCTGGAAGCTGCGGACAGCCAAAATGGTGAAGATAGTATGGTAAATGCCAGAAAATTTGTTGACGAAGTGAAATTTACCACAGAGCTACTAAAGTTTTATAGTGGCCATGACTAGAATAGTAAGAAGGCGGAATGGACTGAAGAAAGAATTGAAAATGTCTTTAAAATGATACTGTCAACATCGACCAATCAGAGAGCAGTGTGTTATTTGCCGTATTTTAAAGAAGCGTAAAATTAAAAGCTCTTCTGCGATTGGTCGAACCGTTTAGAATCTTACGAATGGATATCCGTTAGTTTATAAATTTACTACGAGTCGTCGTAAAATGATTAATTTGCGAAAATGTGGCCGTAAAATAATAACTTTATCTCTCGTTTAGAATCCTACGAATGTTTATAAATTTCCTAGGAAATTTGTAAACTTTCGGATCTTATTATCTTCCGGTGACATATATATATATATATATACATATATATTATATATATATATATTTATATATATATAATCTCTTGATAATTATCAGCAATAACAGGCTTGTTGAATCTCAAAAAACTCGATTTTATTAAAAAGTTGACGTTCACCAAGCCTGTTATTGCTGATAATTATCAAGAGATTAGAAATAGTTTACAGGCAACAACAATTCGAATAAATAAATACATATATATATATATATATATATATATATATATATATATATATATATATTTATATATAATATATATATATATATATTATATATCATTTGTTCATTTTCAAAGAAAACACGACATATACATTTATTGAGTAAAAATTTCCTTCGAATTCCATTTAAAATACTGAATACATTTTTCATTTATGATTAGCATCTATATTCAGTGGTTAGCAATATTATATTTTTTCACACAATGAATGTTAATAAATTTTAATAAATAAAGTAGATGAAAGGCGCATCCGCCAAATACTTGCAAAGAACGATTGATGAGTTCAGTTCATAGTTGAGAGGACCGAAAAAATATATCAAAATACGCTCTTCAAAGAAGACATATTTAAAAATTATATGCCCATTTTATTTTATAATTATATTCCTGGGTAAATTCTCGCTACTTTATTCATCATAAATTATCTCTTATTTTCTTATACAAAGATGTTTTCAATAATCTTTATTCTGATTCAGAAGGAGATAATGAAAAAATAATATTTTTCTAAAGGAATTCCATGAATTTACGTTACATACTTATCTGCTACTCATAATTTATGTTGATGAAGCAAAATTTTATTCAATTTCCAGTGTAGTTATTATGATGAAGCACATATTTTTTAGCAACCAGAGCTATATAGCATGATAAAAACTAATAAATCATGTACTGAGGTAATTTTCCTGGAACGTATTTTCAATTCGTTCATAAAAATAGATAAATTATATGTGTATTTTTATTTGAAGATAGAGGAACTGTAATGTTTTAAATTTATCAACTCCCCGGAATTCACTGAAATAACTATTGCTGCATTTCAGAAAATTTCCAACATTCTTCAAGTCAATGGTGATGGAAGAAAAATTAAACTAAAATATTACTTTATGGGATGTTAGATAAAATATATGAATTGTACGTCAAGTAAATACAATTTTTAAAGTTTTTTACAACAAATTTTGCACTACTTATGCTCTTGCACCGTATATTATTAAACTAAGTTTAATGATAAACTGAGTTTAATTTGACATTTGACAAGCGAAAATGTCAAGAATAAAGTATAAACTTTAAAATAAAAAACACTTGGCTTATGTTTCACAATATAATATATTGTGTTATATTGTGAAACATAAGCACAGTGTTTTTTATTTTAAAGTTTATACTTTATTCTTTATGATGTTTCACCAAGTGATGTGCGAGACTTCATTCAATCTCAGTTATTGAAAATGTCAAATAGAACTCGGTTTATTATTAAACTTAGTTTAAAATATACCAAATTATTTGACATTTGACAGCAGCTTACTTGTTTTTTTTTAATAAATGATAACCTCTGTGAATTTATGGGAAAATAGTCTGAGCACTATTTTATTTTTTTGTGATCAAACTAACAACTTTATGATTAAAAGTCAAGATATAAAAAAGTTGCAGATCGAGTGTGTCTTCTCGAATATATTTTTTAAAAAGAAAAATATAGGCGCATTAAAAAGTTCTGATGCAAAATATTATAGGGGTTGTTTTTTTCAGCCCCTTGTGAGTACATTTAAGGGTAACAAAAACACTCAAAAACTGCCATTTTATTAGCAGCAGTTATCTGCCAAATTTCATTCTTCCAAATTTTTTTCAAAGTGGATGTATTGAATAAAAACAATTTTTTTCACCTAATTTCAAAGGGCTGTAACTTGGAGGGAAAAGGGTGTATATATATTATTATATAACTCAACATATTTAAAGTAAATTCATTTGGAGGCTATAGGAAAAAGACGAGAATGTCACCTATTGTCCTGTTTCTCCGGAAATATAACTTCTTTCGCACAGTTTTTAATGAGCCTTTTTAGCGGTCTCCTGCAGAGCAAAGGAGTTGAAAATCGTAATGTGGCATTGTTTTCTAATCATAGTCATACCATAAAAGTAGACCCTTCCCTTTGCAACACCGTAGTCAATTTTGAAACAACATTTCGGAAATTCAGGTTCTTAGACCAACGTATGAATGGGAAAGAATAAAATTGGTTCTTAAAAATTTTGCTAAAGTGTACAGGCTCCTCTGTAGAGTCAAAGGCTTCAAAATTTAAAATTTTTTCAAACAAAATCAGTACTGGAAAATTTCCTGTTAAAAAAGTCTACTTTTTTCCCACCTGTCGTACTTTTGTATGTAGGAATTTCATGTTTTTTTCTCAGTATTGAAGATTTGAAATCGCATTTTCAGCCCTCCACATTCAGTTGAAGTGTTGAAAATTTATATTTCAATTGAGTTAGATTTAGGGGAAAATAGGAATGTAGAGACGGAGCTCCGCCGGTCATGCTTGTTTTTTGTTGCAATTGTTTACTTGTCTATGGAAAGTTTCTTTACAAATTACTTGTTTTCATTAAAAACGCGCGAAATATCTCTGATGAACGCACATTTTTAATTAAGTAATCAGCTATAACAAGGTTATATCAGTGTGTATGAAATAAATAATGAATGAAAATAAAATAATGTAATGAAATAAAATAATTCAACGCCGTCTCATTCATTTATGTTGACATTAAAGGTTAGATTTTGTTCTGATTGGTATGACACCAGTTAGGTTTTCTATATAAATAGTAATTATAAGAATCTAGAATTAAAAAAATTTCCAAAAAGTGAAGAACATATGTTAGAACTCAACAACATAGATAAAAAAACGAATAATTTATCTACACGATCGCAGAACTGCATTTAATGTATACAAGATATAGGTAACTGTTTCTGAAATATCATTAGAGAGCAGAGTATGAAAGTAAATATTTACATAAATTCGCTGCCAAAGTGTTAACGAGCAGAATCCGTACTGGACTTTTCCATAAAAAATCAAATATTCTTGAATTTTATTTGTTTGTTAAATATTTCTTAGGATGAAGATAATTCAAAATGTATGTTTAAAATAACAAAAATTTTTAAAATTTTTCTATAATAAAATAATATATTCATACAAGCACTCTGATGTTTTTTCTAGTGAAGTATTATATGCCGTTTCTGTTTTCTTTCAAATATCAGTATTATTTGTACTACATACGGACATGCCCCCAATATATTCGAAAAAATGTGAGCTGAAATGTAATAAGGCAAAATCACTATTTTGTGTTGGTACATATGTGGGAGTGAGCATGTAACATTCTAGAAAATAAACTCATTATTAATACCTTGGGACCTCAATACCTCGCTCAAAATGGAGTTTTTCTAGAAATGAATTTGTTAAGACCCAAAAACTATGTAGAACATAGTGTGGTTTGATGTTTTCAGCACGTATCGTATTCTTCTCGCTCTCAAAAATATTTGCATCAATCGTTTAAGCGGCATTATATATTGTGATACATTCACTAACGCAGAAAAAACTAATAATTATACAATGTTCATAGTTATTTCCACATGGGAAGTGTACCGAACGGAAAGATTTTGAGATGCACTGATCGCCTTGCACCTGCGCACTCGTTATATAACAACTCTGCTAAGCACTCTAACCGTTTCTCCATGCCGCAGATAGAGAAGGAGTATAGGAAATACGTCAGATCTTACTGCTCTCAATGAATACGGGTGAAACACTCTAAAGTGCAGAGTAGCCAGTGTAAAAATATCTCTCATAAGTTGCTTGTTCGTTTCGTTGCGTCGGTATAATGCAATATTCAGGGCTTTATAAAAAGTGACGAAATAAAAATCCACGAATATTGTTGAATGTCCAAGCGTATGCATGACTTGAGATCAGTGAACCTGTACGATTAGAGTGCGAAATAAGAAATTGTAATTGAATAATTTTATTGATGGCGTTGGGCAACGGGACTACCCCAAATGGGGGTGTAACCCAGGAAAAAGCTCCGGTGGTTAATGGGACGAACATGGAGACGCTTCCAAGAGCAGAAAAAAAGGTAAATATAAGCATGTGGTGAAAAGTATCACGTGAACTGAGGTAGCCGACTCTCCATTAATGTCATGCCATCTTCATCGATGAGGATGATCAGTGACATAATAGCTAAGTTCTACATTAATTACAATACCAATTAACTCATATAAGAGCTGATTGGGACATTTACCAGACGACACTGTATTCAAGCTAATCTGGCGATGAGTGGTTGATTAAATACCGGTTATGGTGCATACATTATGATGATCAGTGTTATCAGTATAATGAAGACTTTGCCAATCCTTCCTGACCTAGTCCTGCCTAATCGACACGCGAAGCAGTTTTCATGTTAGCCCGCAACTAACTGAATTGTTATAACTCAAAACAATGAATAGATATATCAGTAAGACATTGAAAGTTGAAAAAGACTAAGGCGAAATTATTGGATGTCTGCGATATCCTAAAATTCACTTACTTCAATATGGAACAACAAAATTTCATGAAATCAGGTTAATTTTATATGTCGGAAAGTAGGCAATTCGTTTGAGAATTGGTCTTCCAATGAAGATATTAGAGTATGCAGTTCAAGATGAAGTTATGCTTCAGCTTTGACAAATTAGCAAGGAAAAAATAACTGAAGATCACTATTATATACATCTATATGTGAATAATTCCATGACATGATCGCAATTGCATTCAAGAAGAACTGGACTGATGCTGGACCTTGTAGAATCTGAATTGAAAAAACATATATTCGCCACTTGAATTATATTCAATTCAATTAGTTAAAATATATAAAATATAAAATATCTCTGAAGATTTAGTAAAAACCGGTAAAAACACAAAACACTTGCCGGTGTAAGGAATTGTATTGCTGCTATTCAGTCAATATTTTTGAGGTTATCCTTTTAAAATTTGCTAAATACTAGTAGTAGTTGATATTTAGCTGTTAAAGAGGGCAAATCATTATTTCAAAATATTTTTAATAGTGACGAAGCATCAACTACGAATTTGTATTTCGATTAATCCAAAAATGAATGTGTTTACGACAATGTACAATTTGATGATAGCTTTTATAGGATTCGTTATGTTTCTAACGATCAAATTCTATTAATTGGTTTGCAAAGGTACCTACTAGTGCAGTTTCAGCGAATTGTTTTCGAATCGAAATTACTTGAATTGTTCAATTGGTAGACAATCATATCAACTATTGCATTCATTATAATGCTTAGGTATTCAATATGATCAAGTATCGATCACACAGAAATCACAAAATCAGAAATATCATGAAAATCACGAATGTTCAGTACATATTTCCCGAGGCTTTACATGAATAGTGGTTCCAGAAACTATTAAGTTACTGTAATGAAAAAAATTTATTCAGGCATTTTTTGAATAAAGGATTGTAGAAAAAAGTAGCTAACAGATTGGACACAATGTTCTTTACTTCTGAAAGAATTTCTAAAAAAGCCATTTGAAAAAATAACTACGTCGACTCCGCTGCTGTTATACTTTTCCTGACATAGAAGTTACGAAGAACAGTCCTGCTTTTTCAGTAGAGAGAATTTCGACTCTATCGACCTAAAACTATAATGGAATGATCAGCGTCATTTATCCGCTGCACTATGTTAAACTGGGTCTAGAAAATTTCAATTTTCAGAGCAAAATAGGCTAACTTTTTCAACGCAGAGTTGAACGTTCAATTAGGAAATTAATATTAGTAATAGAAATCAATATTATGTATTAAGGCAGACTCTATAATTACATGCCGCAGGACAAGTAGGTAGTTGTTTGAATAAGTAACTGCCGAACTATGTGTCTGTGTCTTTGTTAATGGCATTTTTTTGGTAGCCAGCTTGTGAAACTATTCAAAATTTAAGAAAGTCGTAAGTATTCTTAAAACCGTTCGCTTTAACAATACATTTTTGCAGTCGTGTGTCACTAATCTCATTTTAAAACTGTACTAGATAGATATCTAGATAAGTCAACACCCCTTTATATAAAGAGTAGGTTAGGTATCAATTTCTATATGATGTATAGGCCAGTAAAGTCTTTAACATAACGACACACGGCCTCGAAAGGCCGTGCGGTTATTTTCACATTTGTATTTCATCATAGATTTATATTAAGTATATATATATATATATATATATATATATATATATATATATATATATATATATATATATATATATATATATATATATATATATATATATATATATATATATATATATATATATATATATATATATAAATATAGACACATTTATTCGTGCTAATGAGCACATCCATGAAAATACCGAAGTGAAACTAGGACATTTATTCGAAACGATTTAAACAAACCCCCTATCGAAGCTACACGAGTTCATAATGCATCGAAATATTCCCACCTACCTTTGACGGTACAAGTAAAAAATGTTAAGATAGTCATCACAATCGATGGAAGAAGATAATAGACAGATGTTTTTGGGGCTCATAAGTATTATCTATCCATCTAACGAATGTGATAACCATGCTAACATTTCAAACTTTTTTGTGGTTTCTCACAATGTCATAATATGGCATATGACACAGCACCACCAGTCGGAAACAAATGAAGCACGTCTTCAAGACAGGCGGAAAAGTAACGGCACCGATAACTCGTATGTCTTGACACCAGAAGGTGGCTATATATATATATATATATATATATATATATATATATATATAGATATATATATATATATATATATATATATATATATATATATATATATTCGAATTGTTCTGCCTGTGTTGTATTGTTAATTCTTTTTTTTTTTAGCAATAACGGGTCATTTGAATTTCAAAAACGACTTAATAAACAGTTTTGATAGAAATTAAATATATGATAGTTAATAAAATTGAAAAGTCAAAAAACAGTCAACTATGTTTAATAAGGTGATCGTCTTTAGTTAAATTAATTAATCCTTGAATCAAATAATTAAAAACCTGTTTGTACATTACGCGTCTGAGGGTTTCTGTGGTTTCCCTTACCACCTAATATTTGCAGAACTGACTGCTGATATATTGGACTGAATAGCAAGTAGGTAACCAGTATTTGAAGACGGCCACAGTGCTGTAAGAAATTAAATCACACGTTGGTAGTTTTTTTCTAAAATTTTCTCAGATATTCATAAATTTCCCTTTAATCAAATAATATAAGACCTATTTTGTACGGTATTGGTTTCTATGGTTTCCCTTACCATCTAATATTAGAAGAACTGAAGAAAAATTCAATGAAACTTAGTTATCTGACTTTTAAGTTGTACATAAATTCCAAATTAATTTCAATTTTAGTGATATAAAAATTGTTTTGCTCGAATAGTATTTTCAACAAGATTACGGTTATCGTTGAAGATAACCGTCAAATGAGAACGCAAAATTTCTCATATTGCCGTATTCTCAACAAATCATTACCAATAATTGGCTCGGTAATTGTTTGATCACTAATCATTATCGAGATCATTATATTGACATCACAGCGTAACACTAAACACTTAAAATACATAATATCCATGTATTTCGGTGTCAGAAAATTATTCACCGATTCAACAGATATGTATTTTCCTCATTATTATTAATTTCACCAATGCATAGTCAAAATTTATATTTCTTTCGAAGAATTTCACCTATTTGAATTGGATTTATTGAAGATATTATGTGTTTACTGTTTTGCATTCATCAGTTTGACATCATGCATTGAAAATAATGTTTCCCAAATTCATAAACGTTTTGATTTTTTAGCAAAACTTACTTCAGTTGATATTAAGTTAAAATTTAGAAATTTTTTTTTTATTCATAACAAATGTACACGCGTGAATGTATGAAAACAAGCAATTTGAATATTTAAACCCAAACTACAGAAAAAACAATAATTACGAGGACAAAATAAACTACTAGGCATAAAAAGCCAGTTTATTTTTGGTAATGTTTGATTTTCTTACAGTAACATACTGTTACCTGTGTCTTCTGCTCATTTCTCTAGTTGAAGTGCACTAGCTATTTAACACTTGTTATTCTATTGCTAATCGTTAGTCGTACGTAATTCACAGAAGCCACTTCTTGAGGAAGTAGTATGGTGACCAGATGCTACTCTAACAGAACGTGTGAATATTGTATCAGTTTTTGAATAGAAAAAGTTCAAACAGCTGCCTAATGTGCTGAAATATGAATACCCTCGGTTTTACTGTTACGAAGCAGTAACAACCGAAGTACAACAAAATGTTATTTCCATAAACTGCATGCAGTTACGAACTAATTACGGTATGAGAATATTTCAACATTACTGTGGGATAATGATTCCAATCTAATCTAAGATGGGAAACTAATGTTATATATATTATTGAATTAATATCACGTCCTTACTTCAGAGATTTATCCCACGTGACTTATTGGCAATTTAAAACGCGTGAGCTGTAGAGCACCGTCACTAAGGTCGTATTTTCCCCTCATTTTTTCTTTTTGATATAGAATTTCTGAACCCTGAGTTACTTTAGAGGAACACAAGACATGTACAAAAATTGAAAATCTAGAAAAACGAATACAATTGCTATAATCGTTTATCCTAGTTTATTTGTCATACTGATAATTTCATATAAAGTTACATTTATATCGAGTTACTGCTTATTTATTCATTATTTATATATTTGAATATAGAAAACGATTATATTATTTACCATGTTTCGTCCAAGAATATCACACATACTTATTATTTTGAAATTTTCCTGAAGGAAGAGCATAATCTTGGTCTATTAAACTGAACAAAATTTATATGGAGGAATGTATGAAGCGTTTTCATTTGATTAATGAAATTGCAGAAAACGAAATCGATATTTAATTTTGAAAAACTTACAGCTTGAAACCTATGATGATATGAAACTCCTTTTGATCGAAAATACACAACTAATAAATTTTAACATACTAAATGTATTACATGGTTGAATTCAGAATAAAAAGACCTTTAATATGAGCAGTCACACGACCACCTTTACATTTGATATTTTATAATGACATGACGTCATAGCTACGGTGATGATTTCGCTGACGTCATGAGGGATTCGCAATATTGTAAAATCCGTCCAATTGCTGCATACCAAATTTTATGAAGTTTTCTTTAGTTGTTTTAGAGTTATACCTGTCTACAAATTTAAAATCCTTATATTATTTATATATTATATATATAATATATATAAATATATATATTTATAATATATATAATATATATATATATATAAATATATATATATATATTTATAAAATATATATTAATATATAATATTATATATATATAATTATATATATATATATATATATATATAATATTTAATATATAATATGCATATATTTATATATATAATATTATTTTTTTTTTCTTGAATATTTGAAAATTAAAACATTTTTTCTATTACAAAAATCATATATTATAACATTTCAATTTCTATATTTTTCATTTGATAAAGAAGTAGAATATTCCAAATATTTTGTGTGTATTTTCATGTTTCTTTGAAATCACAAAGAAATATTGTTGATCTCGTATATTGAAATTGTTAATTTTCCACCCTTCTTCTTTTTTCAGAACACCTACACATGTAGGTACTACAATTATTTTCCGTAATGTGAATAATTTTTGATACTACCACTTGAATATTTTGATTAATGCACATCATGAAAATGTTCCTTAACTCTTTACGTTAGCGCTTCAATTAAAAAGTTGCTGAGGATGTCATTGTCAAAGTTTGAGAATTACCCAATCATTTATTAATAGAATAGACGGAAATGTATTTGATGGAATGTGTTTTATATTCATTGACTTAATTTGTTTATTCTGATGTTTCCTTTCTCATGTTTGTCACAGAAGAATTAGTAAATATCCGACGTTTACGTTCTCCTTCTACGTTCAGGGAGATTCGATGATAGATTGGAAATATTCTTTCTATTGTGAAACGTAAATATAAATATTAACGGCCGAATGTCTTGTTTTCGGCCTAAGCTGAGCTTTAGTGAACTGACTCAAAATATTTAAGCTTAAAACCGTTCCGTAGTAAACTGAAAGAGGTTTACTTAAGTGATTAATACATGTGGCAATGTGATTTATTTGACAGGAATTTCATTTTAAATGTTACTTTCTATGATATTCAATAATCTTATATATTTATAATAACGTTATAGTCCCCTTTCAAATGTACAAATATAGGCTCCCGTGTGCTCCTTCAGTATGCAAGTGTGGAAGTAGTCTTAATCTCTTCGTTTGGCCATGTAGAAACATAATTTTGATGGTGACACTCTCAAAAATGGTGCGTTTGGGCATTGCGGGCCAAAAACAAAATGGCCGCTATCAAAAACATGTTTTCCTATTTATATCAGTAACCGTTGAAGATACGAAAAATGTGGCCTGACAGATTGTGCATAGAAAAGGCCCTTACAACTTTCTTTGTATAACTAACCGTTTTCTCAAAAAAATTACTTTTGTAAAAAGAAATATTAAGAAATGAAAAAATCGAAGTTTTAGGGTTTTGCAAGCACATATTTAAAGTTTTTAAATTTTTTTGCATGTTCACTGATTTATTACAATAATAACTGTATTAAACTTTAATAAATTAACAAATACACCATTTTGATAATTTTTTTTATGTAGGAAATGGAAAGAGGAAAGAGATATTTCTTGAAAAGCTCTAATTTGTAATAACAATACTGTTGTAGAAATACAATGTTACAGAATTATATAATATGTTAAATTTTCAAATACAATCAATATCACTGTCAATGCCAATTTCACTTTAACCTAGATCATTGTCTTCCTCGCATTCTCCCGTATTGTCGCAATGGTCAGGATCACCTTCGCACTTGCACATTTCAGTACACCGGAGTCCACTTGACTGACACGTACATGGAGGACAGCAACGTCTTTTTGAGAATGCGCTGCGGCCAAGCTCCAAGATAAACTTTGGTGCACAGGGGTTGGTAAACGCAACCGGCTCGTATGCACTAACTATTTTCTGCCATCCAAAATCTAAGGGTGACGGTTTATTATGATGCTGAATTAGGTCCTGATTCCACTCAGAACACTGAAGATGAGCCCGTAGCAATGCTGGATTTAGTGCTGATTTTGTTGGAGGAAGGTTCTCATCTCGATGTTGTTTTTATTAAACAAGAACCATCGCACTGCTCCTATGTCTGTCAATGATGTTTTGGGGATGGACAGCTGACAAATGAGTGCTTCCAAGTTAGCCCTCACATCTTCAGTGAGTAACAGTGTTGTCCCCAATTTAGCCCAAGCTTCTATCATCGTTCACTTGCTGAAATTAAAACTTTCCACTACTTTAATTTTTTTAACAGCAAATGACCCTGTTACATCGCTCCTGAAAGTGCTTGTAGTCCAGGGAGTGCAGAGGCTTTCAGAGGGACAAGGGCACTGTGAATTGACCCGAGCTGAACAAACCTCTTCAGACCATGTCCAAGATAGAAAGCAAAATCTTTATAAAGTTGTGGATATCGCCTTAGTGCTAGAATAAGGACGTCAGTATCAGGGGAGAACACGTGAGTAGTTTTAATTCCTTTCTGTGCTAAATAAATAGATAGGGTCAATTTACAGAGCACTTGGACCTCTGAAAGCCTCTGCACTCCCTGGACTACATGCACTTTCAGGAGCTGATGTAACAGGGTCATTTGCTGGCAAAGAAAAAATAAAGTGGTGGAAAGCTTTTAATTCAGCAAGTGATACGATGATAGTAGCTTTGGCTAAATTGGGGAGTGTTGTCCCCGGGAGAATGCGAGAAAGACAATGATGAAGATCTAGGTTTAAGTGAAATTGGCATTGAAAGTGATATTGATTGTATTTGAAAATTTAACATATGTAATCCTGTAACATTGTATTTCTTCAACAGTATTGTTATTACAAATTAGAGCTTTTCAAGAAATGTCTCTTTCCCCTTTTCATTTCCTACATAAAAAATTATAAAAATGGAATATTTGTTAATTTATTAAAGTTTAATACAGTTATTATTGTAATAAATCAGTAAACATGTAAAAAATTTCAAAAACTTTAAATATGTGCTTGCAAAACCCTAAAACTTCGATTTTTTCATTTCTTAATATTTCGTTTTACAAAAGTAATTTTTTTGAGATAACGGTTAGTTATACAAAGAAAGTTGTAAGCACCTTTTCTCTGAACAATCTGTCAGGCTACATTTTTTGTTCAACAACATTTTTCGTATCTTCAACGGTTACTGATATAAATAGGAAAACATGTTTTTGATGGCGGCCATTTTGTTTTTGGCCGGCAGCGCCCAAACGCACCATTTTTGAGAGTGCCACCATCAAAATTATGTTCCTACATGGTCAAACGAAGAGATTAAGACTACTTCCACACTTGCAGACTGAAGGAGCACACGGATGTACATTTGATAGGCGACTATTATACCCATTTCATTAGGCGTATTTTATCCTATGAAATATGTAGGTACATACTATTGCCAGTTTTCGAACCAAACAGTAAGGCGCGGGAGTATTTTTCCCATTAGTTTTCGACCCTCCAAGACCACGACTTTCGAAAAAGTGTTCAAGCTTATTAATATATATATATATATTATATAATATTATATATATATATATATATATATATATATATAATTTTCCCGGTACATATTGACATCTCCAGAGCTCCCATCGATCGAATGAACTGAAAATTTGGTACCTGGGATTTTTTCCCTTGCTGAACAAATATATCAAAATTTGGATCAATTTCTGCAAACCGCCTCATTTTTACGTAGATATTTCTAATTTTCATATAAATATGGTGACTATTCCGTTCAAATTGCATCTCGATCTGTTTCGGTATCAGTACTGAAGTTAGACTCTTTTTTAAGATAGAGGTTTGAAATTTGGTATGAGGATTGAGTTGATGTTGAGGTGCGTTTTTCAGTGGTTACAACGTTTTTCCTCAACCACGATGCACTTCGCGAATTTTTTTTTTGGAAAATAAATTATTTTTCACTTTTTATATCGATTTGCTTTTTAAACGTGATTTTTCAAAGTATGATTGAATTCACTTGAATTGCATCCCGACCCGATGCATTTCGCGCAAAAAATACGAATTTAGTGATGGGGCTCTGCTGCTTCGGAGTTATTTTTTTAGTGTTACGTAGCTTGAGAAAAATACTTTTATATATAACTGCAATACAAGCAGGCAGAACTTCGTAATAAATTGTTTACATTTATCTGACAATATTTGCTTAGGTGTGGAAATTCTTCATTTCTTCAGTCACCTTTTATTGTGAGGCTATGAAGTAATGAATTGGATATAGGTTTAAGTTCCAAAAGCACGTTCTTGATATTGAAACTTTTGTAGAATATAGTACTTAAATTTTCTCTACATAGTTGTAGGTATACAATTCTGTAGGTAGTTTATATGCTGCAAAAACTTTTTGAACTGAAACATTTTGAAATCCAACTAACTTTATGTAGTAGTAATAAACTCAAAATTTTATGAAAGTTCTGATATAGAAATTTGGCAAAGTTAAGTGAATTTTTAGTATCAATGTGAGAAAATAGCTATATTCTTATGGGTTTAACAAACGATCGTCAATATGATTTTCAAAGACGGAAATTGAATGGTGATTTATTGGGGTAGCTTTATAATTCATATGAGAAAAGTGAATAGGTCCCATATAGGTAGTCTTCTCAATAATTTTTTCCACATCATGGTTAATAGAGTTTATTATTCTCATCAGGCCTCTTTTCAAAGCACCGGCGCGTTCAATAGATGGACCCTCGGGTGGACCTCTGCAGAAAGCCAAACTATTATTACTAACACATCGAATGCCCTAAATCGGCTGGAGCTATTCCTCAAAATATGACAGATAAGAGCAGAACTTGTAGCTAGATCGTAGTTAAATTATTTTTCACTTTTTATATCGATTTGCTTTTTAAACGTGATTTTTCAAAGTATGATTGAATTCACTTGAATCGCATCCCGACCCGATGCATTTCGCGCAAAAAATACGACTTTAGTGATGGAGCTCTGCTGCTTCGGAGTTTTTTTAAAAATTTCTAGGTGTTGCATACCTTGCGAAAAATACTTTCAAATGAATAGTGTAAAGAAAAATAAAATGTTAAGTTTCACTGATAGTGATAAAACAAGGTTTGATGCATATTATTCATTGCTAACAAATATGCTATATTTTGATTGGAAGATAAAAAACAGATAAAAGTTTCACAGTAGGGAAAAGAGAGATCATGGATCAGCATTGCGGCCAGCAGTACACGTCTAATAATTTTTCCTAGTGCAGCTTCATTCAAAGGTGCTACGAAAATATAAAGAAAGAACCACGGAAGAATTAGTGAAGAAAGGAAAGAGGTTCTTCCTTTTCTGATGGAGGTCATAGTGATTAAGTTTACCAGTTAAACCTCTGGACTATGTTTCTGTTAGAGTACATAGTACTTGACCAAATTTCCCTTCTTTGATAAGTAACCTAACCTAGCCTAATGAAAGGCTTTTCACAACGATTATTTCAGTTCTTCATTTCCGTCTCCATTTCAGTGGAACTGTCAGTCATCCGTTTTTAGAGTTCCGTACCCAGAAGGGTAAAAATTCGGTCAATGCGAGCGGGACTCGCGCATGAATGGTTCCGTACCATTGACTATGCCCCCTTAAATAGTTATTTTATTTTATTAGGTATTTACTATTGAAGTAAAATATACTTTAAAGTATTTTGGAATATTTCAAGTGACTACCTGTTAACTTTTATTAATATCCAGCAAAAATAGGAAAAAAAATTGCGATTTTTTTATGAGAGTCCCCTTAACACATTGCGTGCCACCGTTGTAATCGCGAAAATAGTCCCGGAGGCCAAACCATATTTTCCTATTATTTATATGTATAAAGCTAAAATGAATGTTTTTCTGACACTTTTGTGTTTTTTTTTGTAGTTTTTAGTTATTTTTTTGTATATTTCAGTATGTTTCATTATGAGCGACGTGGCCCTGAAAAAAAAATGCGTGATATTTAAGCTGCTGGCCATGTCTCTCAAATATGATCGACGCATGTTTTTTCGGTGTTTTCTCTTTTTTTGCAGGTATGACGTTTGAAAACCTGAACGGTTTGTGTTGCTTCCCAATAGAGATCGAATTTATCTGCTATATTATTATGTTTGTTTTTTTCTATTTGTCCCTATCCATAAAATTTTCTTTCGGAGTATCAACCCTTCAGACAATTTTGTTCTCTTGTAATATTTTAAGTTTTATGTTTATCTAATACCTCTGTCACAAGAAATTCGATTGTAAAAATTCGGTCACAGGTGTTTCTTGTGCTATGCGAAAATTCAGGGAATCAGGATTTTCTTTGAAAATGAAAGCCCAAATTGACTTACAATTATTGTGAAAAGTGCCCTGGAAAGCCGCAAATGTGTGCGTTATGTTTTAAACGAAAATCTTAAGTTTTCCGGTATTAATTTCATAGTTAAAAAAAATTTTTGTTCGTTTTATTAAGTTTCCTGAACATAAGATTTTTCCGAATGAAGTTTTGTGTTGATATTTTTAAAGTTCTTAAAATAATCTTTTTAGATTGAAAATTGTGTTGATATTTCGTAAAATAAATAATTTTTCCTTTTTTTCGTGTGTTAATTATGTCTTTCCGATTTTGCTAAAACCAAGACACATTTACTTTGCCTAGAGGCCACGCTCATGATTTCCTATAAGAAATACATGATAGCGGGTAATTATATTTGATATACATGGCCTAACAGTGAGAGTGTTGAGAGATGTTTGTCTCTCAAAAAATGAGCGACGTTTGGGTGGTCTCTCCATATATTGAAGCGACTCACGCAATTTTTAATATTTATTTTATTTTATTTTTTATTTTATTAAAGTAAAATACAACTGGTATTTTGTGAAAATGCCTACCTGTTAATTTATTGTTCGAACGAAATAGGCAAAAAATGGGTTTTTTGTATAGAGCCCCCTTAAATATAATATTTCCCCAAATTGTTATTTATTTATCATTAAAGTAAAATACAAAAGTATTTTGTGAATATTTTAAGTGCCTACCTGTTTGCCATTTTAGATATCGAGCAAAAAAGGGCAAACTCGAGGGACCTACAGATTAACGCCGATTCCGAACGACCAATGGGCTTGTAAACATTGTACTTTACCCAACACTCAATCTCATAACTAGAACCACTAAATTCAGGACATACACAACGCCCAAGAGCAAGGTGGGACTCGAACCCACATCCTCGGTCAACAAACGGTACAAGGCGGTACTCACTCACCGCTGGTCTACCGAGGCCCCTATTCGTTTTTGTTTGTTTGACGGACAGACAGCGAATTCTTAGTAATAGGGTTCTGTTTTAACCCTTTGGGTACGGAACCCTACCTGCCGAATCTTCGAATTATCGCGGCAATTATTTGTTCTGGGTTATACTATATTGGTAAATATGATAGCGCATTTGTTTTTTATTAGAATAGTGAACATACAACTTTTGGCAAATCAGTCCTTCTAGTAAGCAGCACTGATGAGATCTATTAATATCGAAAAAACTGTCTACTTTTGGAAATGATATAGGTTTTTAATAGTTTTCTATTATCAAATGACTTGTAAAAATCTTTTGTTGAGTTTATTTCGTTATAATTGAAGAGAATATATATATATATATATATATATATATATATATATATATAGACATATATATATAAATAAATACATATATTATATATATATATATATATATATATATATATATATATATATATATATATATATATATTATTATATATATATATATATATAATATATATAAATGATTATGATGACAATGTCCATGTTGTCCTCTTAATTAGGCACTGAAAAAATGTTAAAGGTCGCACTTAATAATATACATCTGTATTCAATTTTAGAGTAGGAATTGAAGTAATAGTAGAATGTGAAGTAACCTCAATCTTGGGATAGAAATGGATTGAATACTCCGAATAAATTATAAAAAAATTTAAGAGCTAATCGAATAAAAATATCAAGCAGAGTCTGTTTTAATATCACCAAGCATATTATATAATACGCATATTTTTATCAGTTATTGAAATGAAATTGAATGGTTTTATATGTATTGATATGAATTTTTATCACTAGTCAGTATATTTATTCCAATAATTTAATACGCAATGGTTCTCATTCATTTATCTCAACAAAGAAAGCGCTCCGATATAACGCTGCAATATAAGCAGGCAAGAACTTTCGTAATTAAATTGTTTACAGTTTATCTAACAATATTTGCTTAGGTGTGGAAATTCTTTCATTTCTTCAGATCACATTTTTAATGTGATGACCATGAAGATTGAACTGAATTGGATATAGGTTTAAGTTCCAAAAGCACGTTCTTAATATTGAAACTTTTGTAGAATATAGTAATTAAATTTTCTCTACATAGTTTTATACAATCTGTAGGTAGGTATATGCTGCAAAACTTTTTGAACTGAAAACCATTTCTGAAATCCAACTAACTTTATGAAGTAGTAATAAACTCAAAAAATCTTATGAAAGTTCTGATATAGAAATTTGGCAAAGTTAAGTGAATGTTTTTAGTATCAATGAAGAAAATAGCTATATTCTTATGGGCTGTTAACAAAACGATCGTCAATATGATTTTCAAAGACGGAAATTGAATGGTGATTTATGGGGGCAGCTTTATAATTCATATGAGAAAAGTGAATAGGTCCCATATGGGTAGTCTTCTCAATAATTTTTTCCACATCATGGTTAATAGAGTTTATTATTCTCATCAAGCCTCTTTTCAAAGCACCGGCGCGTTCAATAGATGGACCCTCGGGTAGACCTCTGCAGAAAGCCAAACTATTATAACTAACACGTCGAATGCCCTGAATCGGCTGGAGCTATTCCTCAAAATATGACAGATAAGAGCAGAACTTGTAGCTAGATCGTAGTTAGTAGAGTTTCTTTCTCTATACGATATTTCGAAGATCGCAGGTGTACTTCACGGCTATATACTTCTTTTGGATTGATAAGGCTGATACTTGATGTAAATTAATAGCCATTGTTCTAATAACTTTATACTTATCTTATAAATTAATTCCATCTTCTAGCTTCACAAAGCAATTGATAGTCTGCTCCAGAGAGACAGTAATACTCAGACTCAAATAGAAGTCTCTTAATCATTAGATTAAAATTATTACTCAAAATATCATTACCTTGGACGCACAATATGTATTATAGGTTCTTACTAGTATTTCTACATCGTAGTTAGTAAAGATTTTTGCTCAACACCACTTCCAAATATCGCAGGTGTACTTTCAGTGCTCCTATTCTGCCCTCATAACATTAATTTCCATCTTTAGCTCCACAAAGCCAAATCAATACTTAGTTAAGCACAATGAAATGCTCTGAATAATTAAATGAAATCATCCACTCCAAGTAATGAATAAATAGATCACAACCTATTCGTTAGTGTCTTATAACAAAATTATTGTATAGTCAATTTGATAATGTTGTTCTTAAATCAAATTAATTAATTTAAAATCAGAATATGATCATATTAAGAGGTAAGAAGCTGTCGTCATCTTTCTCTCTCAGGATTAAATATCTAAGGATTCGTGGGAGAACTCCTTATTAGAGTCATCTTAAATAATCTTCGAAATTAATAATGAACTCCGTTGATAAAAAAAAGGTGCAATAGATAATTAGAAAGCTATTTTGTATTATCGATGCTTTAGTTAATAAAATAATCCTAAAAAAAAAAACTAGTTTAGAAACACCTGCTTCTCGTTTTCTATGAATTGATCCTTTTTTTATTGTGAACTTTCTATTCGAAAAATACGAAATATCATGCGTGTTTTATTCACAGTTTTCGACGAACTCATCACGGTTTATCAGTATTGCCCCAAATTGAGTAATTTTAAATTGTTTAATTTTGCATCCATTTAGATACAGCTGCGGAAGAGTGATGTGAAACCCGGTTAATATTCGTGAAAATATCGTACAGAACTAAACAACTTCTTCATTGCCTCAAATTGCATCTCTCACAAACGGATGCATGCAAATATTCCTAGAATCATCCCGTTTACATTGAGAATATATCTACAAATACGCATTACCTGTTTTACCACTATAATTATTGATTAAACTAATTAGAAAGAACTTCGAAAATGGGGCTTAATGACAAAATGCAGTAAGTATTAACATTAATCTTGTGAAAAAATATACGTTGGCTGAATCCAAGGTTTTAGGAATCCTTTTTTCACATTAAAATTTGTTTCTAAAAACTGTTACTAGCGTTCGAATCCACAAGTTGATGTATTTTTCAATAGATTTTGAAAGACATTTGAGCATATTTAGTTTTCATATTCCATTTTCTATGAACTGAGCGATTAGCTATGTTTTTCACATCCACTCTTATAGTTTCTGTGAATGTTGATATGTCGGGATGGTAACTCATGTAGCCTCTTCTTTCGAAGGGGTTTATTGATGATTTTTAATAAAATTGTGAATTTTTTCAAATTCAATTTGAGAACTGATTGTTTTTGACAGAGAACGAAAGTTGAGTTTTGCTGAGATAATAATACAAAGGGTCTTGTCCATCACAGATATATATAATAATATATATATATATTATATATATATATATATAATTATATAAATATAAATATATATATATATTATACATACATTAATATATATAGATATAATATATATATATATATATATATATATAAAATTAATATAAATATATGTATATATATATATAAATTGTTAAGGTTAGACGACTGTCTAAGTGGAGGGAGAAAATGCTTAATCAGGAAGTATGCAGTCTTAGGCTGATTAAAAGGAAAACTCTTGTTTCTGTTCAAGCTTTCGAGTCTTTATTGGCTTCATCATTCAGGAACTCTACAATAATAATCATAAAGATATAAAAACAACATTAAAAAATGCCTCTAAAAATGATATTACTTACGAAAATGAGGTTGAACTCAACAGGTTGGAAACTAGTAAAAACTTTTCGCCGAAACATCCAAAAAAGAAATGGTTTAAAACCAACGTGTCACAAAATAAAATAATACATGAGATGGTGTAAAAATAACAAATTATAAAATAAAATGTGAGAGAGGACCGTTAAAACATTTCTTTGAAAAGAAAAATGCGAGGAAGAACTCCCAATTGACAAGTGACAAAGCAGCGTTGGACGCCGTTAGTCGTCTATGGAAAATAAAATAAAAAACATTTGACAGAATTTATTGGCCAACCTTAAGTAACTCGATGATCAGTCAGGTGTGCCCCAACCCATGAAAAAATACTATGAAATAGGATGGAGAAAAAAGTTTTTCAGTTCGAGAAGGGAGGTTTAACAAATATGCATGAGATGAAAGATGCAGTGTCCCCTTCTTGGATACTAAAGTTATCAGAAGGTGTGATAATACGATCATCAACAAGTTGGTATACCAAAACCAGGTGCTTCTGGTAGAATTCTTACATTATGATTCTTACCACCAACACCAAAACAAAAAACCAACCTCGTGCTTGGCATAAAAAACAGAGTTGTGAAGAAACCAGCCCACACCTCCTTACGGCAATCTAAATCTGAAAAAACTTTGCACATCTTTTTGTTAAATAGCGGTTATCCAAGTAAGTATTCTATGGACTGATTTTCAGAGGAGACCTACCATTTGGCGTTTTTCCCTTCGGGACAATGTTCCACCTGATCTAAGTTCTCGAAATTCTAAATTCTATTTTTCTTTGCTGTATATTCATTCGATAAGTCATTTAGTTTCAGAAAATTTTTTTTCAAGATTTTTCCTCCGATTTAATATGTTCTTAGTTAAAAATCAACTCTCTGTTGATAAGTATTTTTGTCAAAGTTAAAAGAATAGGAAGCCAATTTTAGGAACAATCTAATGTGGTTTATTGCCATACCTTGTTCACAATGCGACCTTAAATATATTGGTCAGACTAAAACGGAAGCTTAAGGACAGAATTTGCTCACAATAGGGGAGATGTTAGAAAATTCCAAAAATACTTGCACCTTAGCAAAACACGTTTTAGATGAAGATCACATTTCCTGCATTTATAGTGGTTGTTACTATTTTAGAACATGAATCTAATTTGAAAAAGAGATGGTTTCCTGGAAATGTCTCCATCGTTAGAGAAC
>JARQZK010004692.1:0-17500 GCA_030704885.1 Cynegetis impunctata
TGAAGATAGAATTAGATGGCTCAGCGATAAACTGAGTAGTTGAAGATGATATGATAATTTTTCAGCTATTACATGCACATGCTGTGAAAATTTTAGATTATTGTCGATAAAGAGGCCTGAAAATCTGACAGAATCGACTATTCTAATGGCATGGTTTTGCAGGAATAGATCCTGGGAGTTTACTCAATAAAACAAGGCTACGGTTTTATCTAGATTGAAGCAAATTAAGTAAGTTTGCGTCAGGCCAGGACCTTATCAATCCAATATCAATTGTCATTTCAGCATCGCAGTATTAGAATTGCTCCAAGTAATACTCGTATCATTCGCAAAAAGCGTAATTTCTCCACTGATCTTCAGATACGTAATATCATTCATAAATAATAAGAAGAGAACAGGACCTAAAACAGAACCTTGGGGGACACCGCTAGTGATAGATTTACAAGCAGAAATGGAGTTATTTGTCCTTACAAATTGTTTTCTACTTCCAAGATATGACTCGAACCAGTGTCGTGGAATACCTCGAACACCATAAAACTCGTTTCCGTAATAAAATATGGTGACTTACGCAGTCAAATGCTTTAGCATAATCACAGAAAACCGTAGCTGTGTAGTGCTTGTTATTGAGGAATGTATAGATATTGCTCAACATAGAAAACATAGCATCAGTAGTTTTTTTTTTGGGTTGAAACTCAAATTTTATGATTTGAGGGGAAATTCAGAAGGCGGATTTTCATTAGTTTTTTTATTATCTTGCATAAAACAGATAGAAGCGCTATGGGCCTGTAATTTGATGTGTTAGATCTATCTCCTCCTTTATGAAGTGGAGGAATTATTGCAGTCTTTAGACAATCAGGAAAAATACCAATTTCAAAAGATTAATTAATTAATGAAACCAAAGTATTAATAACAATGTCTGGAAGATTCAGAAAAGCTCTCGAAGACAGACTATCCGTGCCACAAGAGGACCTTTTCTTCATTTTATTTATTGTTAGTAAGAGTTCATGCTTATCAACAGGTCTCAAGAAGAAGCTGGAAACGACATTGGCAGAGGGAGGCAGGAATGAAAGAGGATAATGGATCGGTGCTAATATAGCGGTAACTGTATTCCACACGTTGACGAAATAATCATTCAAATCGTTAGGATTAGTTAAGTCGTCAACTAGAGATACAGACTTATTTCTTAAATCATTTATAATAGACCATGATTCCTTGGAAGCCTTTTAGAGTTAGATAGAAGATCAAAGTAATATGCGTTCTTTGCAGATTATATTACTTTTAGGTTAGTTCTTCTATAGGTACTTAGAGATGTAGTCGAATACTTGAAAGTTATCGGAATTTTTTTATATAAAGAAGTGAACGCATATTCTTAGCCGCAATTCTTATAGTGATAGACGCCCAAGGTTTATGCCGTTTATGATTAATAGGTCGAAGAGGAAAAGCTAAGTTGAAGGCTGAAATAATTTTATCAAGAAAAATCCTGAAGTTGAAATCCGCAGTTCCAAGAATGATACTCCAGTCCGAAGAAAGACAGAGTGTTTAGAATTTTGTGAAGTTACCCCTTGAATAAATCCTACCCCAATGCCGACCATTCGCAGCACGGCTTCTGGAAACTGAAAATTCCGTAAATATCGCTTCATGGTCCGAGAGACCTGCACTGATGACATTGCTTTTTGAAGAACCAGAAGGAAAGTTGGAAACAACGTAATCAATAGTGGTTGCTGAAGATTTTGTTAGCCTAGTTGGGGAATTGACATACATGGAAAGGTCAAAAGATTTAAAAATAGATATTAGAGACCTTTGAATATCATAGATATCCGCGGAGTCAATATTGAAGTACAAAATTATACCACTCTTAATTGGAAACAAGTCTAAAAAGTTCAGCAGGTGCTCTAAAAATTTTTGAATATCAGAGCTAGGGGATCTGTAAATACATATCAGGTAGCGGTCAATGATCTTGATGTACACAATGGAGAATTTAAAAAAAAATTTCGAAGAAAATACCTATCTTTTCATTTAAGTCTACAGTTTCGAAAGCCTTGCACGGATTGCGTAAAAACAGGTTCAATTGTTCATCATAAGAGGCCAACTCAATATTACTATCTTCTATTTCGAAACGATTACGTGATTTTAAATCAAATTGTTCAACAAAATAAAGAATAAAACAAAACACTATTGATTTACCAGAAATCCTAAACTATAAAGTGCAGCTAAATTTTCTGAGAAATGATTTTGTAATTGGCGTAATTACCTCCAATAGGAAGTAGCTAAAAGACGTTTGTCATTATTATTTCGTAAATTTTCAAAAGCTGCAGCATAAATTATCATTCGATATAGGCAGCCCCTTTACGATCACTAATGCTTATCCAGATAAACAGCTGTTCAAATATTAAAATTTTTCAATTTCTGTTAGTGCGTTATTTTCTTCAAGTCACCACAGAACGATGGACGTGAAATTTTAGGTAATTTTGCATTAGACGCATTATTGTGAAAAGATCGATTAGATTCATTTAATGAATCTCTGGGAAGTTCGAATATAGTATAAAGGATAGTTTTAATTTCAAAATACTTTCTATTCACTTCGGATCTAATTCGGGTTTCCACTTCAATTAATCCGGATCACCACTAAGACTCACTAATTTTTCTTGAAAACTTTCAAATGTTTAATATTTAGACTCTTAACTCGAGAAACGTACCCTAAATGATGTATACTGAGTATGATCAGTTTTAGCTTCTTATGCAATTTTTCGAATATCCTTAATTTGATGAATTGCAACATCACGAGTTTCTTTTGTGTTGTGCTAATATTTGTTCCTCGCAATTTTGCAGTGGAATTTTACGACTAATTATTATACAAAATACAATAATTTGACTGATATTAGAAACTTGTATTTAGAAGTGTAATTCACGAATACACATCAAATTATGAGAAATTAATTAATGAAGAAATTATAGTTATTCCTATATATTCGTAAGAACAATGAGAGGTTAATTGCGAACGACAATATAAAAAGAAAATTCGAAAATTATCGTGAAAGCATTACCCACCCCACTCTGTCCAATAATCAACTGCGGGATGAATACTTGGCGTTTACTAGAATCAAACGATTTTATCTTACTTTCAATCACGAAAAAAGTGCAGACGAATAACGATAAGAAATACTTAATATTACAAAAAATATATTGAATGAAAATATACAAAGAACAATTTTTTTGTAAAATTTCTTTTCTGGGGCACGAAAACGGTCCAGTGTTTAGCAAAAATGTCTATGATCAAATTTGTAGAAAATTTAATAAGCATTCATTTTGTAGTGGAGCACTGTTT
Organism: Cynegetis impunctata; assembly: GCA_030704885.1. NCBI lineage: Eukaryota > Metazoa > Arthropoda > Insecta > Coleoptera > Coccinellidae > Cynegetis > Cynegetis impunctata. The sequence continues at coordinate 3,323 of JARQZK010004692.1, forward strand.
CACTAAAACGCGCCGTTTTCAAGTTATAAGCGAAAAACTGGAAAATGGAATATTTAAAGCACCGGGATTTGCAGGGACTTTATTTTGCCTCTACATGGGACCCCCCTCTACAGATTCCTAAAAAATGGAACTAGTATTTTTAGTTCATCTGATTTTCCTATTTGGAATGGACTATGATGTAAGATGGTTAAGTCGTGGTATATTTTTAACAAGATTTAGAGAACTTCTGCTACCAATATGTTCATATTTACAAACTAAAGGTAATGCATATCCACAATTAAATGAGCAACAATGACTTCTTGACCTTGCATTTTTCGGAGATGTTACACCAATTGAATCTGCAACTACAGGGCAAAGTAAAAACAACAAGGGATATGACTAGCATTTTGAAATTCTTCAAAGAAAAACTAAAAATGTTTGCAATTCAATTGAAACGTGATTTAAACGTAAACATTATCAAAATCTAGCTGATGAATTCAATAAAAAAGAATCTTACAACAAATATGCCGATATTATTGAATTGCTTCTAAAAGAATTTGAAAGAAGATTTCTAACATTAAATGAACTTGACGATATCACCAGTTTTTTGTCTTGCCCATTTAATGAGAACAGATGTTGAAAGTGTAGCTCAGAAACTAAACATCTTTCCCGGTATTACAAATTTAGCAGGCTTAAAAGAAGAAATATTAAGAATTAAATGGGACATAAATTTTCAGTCACTGGTTTCAGACTGTAATTTTTGAAAACGGATTAATAAATCCGCCTGTTCGTTTACAAATGCGATCAAAACAAAACATCTATCGCAATTAACAGATCAACATTTGGAATCGTGTTTGAGAATTGCCTTTTGTTCTAATCAGCCAAATTTTGAAAAACTTGCTGCACTTATGCCATGTTTATTATTTTTATTCATTTGCTTATTTGCAGTGTATTTTTTCAAATTAATGGGTATTTCATGTCAAAAAAAATTATAACTATTATTTTTTTCTTTATTTGCACTTTTTTCTTCTAGTGGCGTTTAGAGAATTTGAAACAAAGGTGCAAGTGGCCTGCCTGAAGATATATTTTTTTTAATGGGAATCATAGTTGGCTATGGTTTGGTTGGAACGGATTTTTTCTCTTAAAGAAAGGAAGCACTACCAGATATAAACAATATTAGAAAAAATATATTTATTTAATTAACTGATAATCAAAACCAATATAATCTAAAATTTTCAAATTGTTAGCTTTGTTGTTGGTACATGTTTGAAATGATATAACTGAATTCAATGAATATATTTGTGTATATTCATTACATCTTTATATTAAAACATTACGTGATATCTAATGATTGTGCTGAAATGTAAAAATATTACCAAGTATAGAAATTTGAAAAACATAAAAAATAACTCTTAGATAGAATGTTTCATGTTCAAATAGTTCAAGTTTCCTGCATGATAGCATCACTTGCTTCACTGATTTTTGGGGAAGTACAGTTCATAGACATTTCAGCATCTTCATCATCTTCCTCTTCACCTTCCATTTCAAACAATTTCACCTTTCGTTTATTTTCGGATAGCACAATACCAACTTTTCTGGTTCCTGAGACCGCTAGTTGAGTGACAATCATTCCTACTTCTTTAAGCACTTTGGGTACAAAATTAGAACCATTTATACTAGCGATGAAGTTATTATTCAATGATTTTTTAAGAATATCAATTTCAGTGAGATTATCTAATGCTGAAGAGAGGGAAAACTGATATATAGTCGAAGATTGTTTTGTCTGATCTTGCAATAAAAGAGAAAGAATGGATGGGGAATAAAATTTGCTATCGCTTATTTCCTGTACATTACCTTCAAGTTCATGACTAAAATAAAAATTTCCACTTCTTGTATAAAAAACGCATTGTTTCATACTAATTTCCAACAACGTGAGTTGGTGAGATGATTTGAGGAAAGAAAACAAAACAGAATCCTTTGTTAAATTGATATTAGACATTTTCAAATCAGTGGGTGAATTGAAGCAACTGAAAACTACCATCTTTTGGAGATGATTGCTAATGCTTTTTTTTGGGGGTAAGAACATTTTGCTGACATCATTTTTGAGTTTATTAAATTGTTGGACTAAAGACATAGCATTATTATGATTCAGTATATTTGAATCATTTTTTAAACAATTGTTCTCTCCTAGAAATACTGACCATTCATTCTCACTCATCTTTGGAGGTAACGTAAGTGGACTATCTGACAAATACTGCCCAAGTCTCTCCATAATAAATCCTTTTTGTTTATTACTTTCCTTGTGAATATGGTCAAAGTTCTGGAAAAATTCGGTTATATAAGCCAAATCCTGTTGTGTCATTTTGGGTATTTCAGGAGGTATCTGTTCCTCCAGCAAGTGCATAATAGCTGTGTACAACCATCTGAAGAAGGCCTTATAATTTATAATTGACTGATTTATAATTTGATGCATTTCCCCCGCTTTTATGAGAAATGCACCAGTAGATAAAATTGCTTCAGAAATATCGTTCTCGAATAGTCCCACTACCTGAAAAATAAAGTCAAGGAAATAACCTAGGATATGGAATAATTTGGATTATATTTACAATGGACTTATTTCCTTGTATCTAAAATTTAAGTGCCTATCACCAAAATTATATATAGCATTGAATTTATCTCTGGTGTTGCATAATAAACTGCCACTACAGTATGCATGTATTAGGGAGACAAGTGTGATTATATCCAAGAGGCATCGAAGTACCATAGTTTAGGGAGCAAAAATTATGCTCCAACTAATACACTACTATTAGTACATAATACATAATATGTAGTCCAAAGATTAGACGAATCTTTGTTTTATTAGATAAAATTCTGAAGTATGTGTTAGGAAGGCGGGCAGCTTGAGTTATGGGGTAGGAACTCCTTCAGCCATATCAGAAGATACACTTGTATGTACAAGTGAATTAAGGATGGGTGAGACAAGATATTTATGGAAAATAGGAAGTGTGGGTAAGGTTCAGAAGATAATACTGTCCCAGCATTGAACTTGTAATTATGCTAGCAGTGACTTACTTAAAGCCATGAGGAAATCTCATGGCAGACCAGTCGACATTGAAGTTCGAAATCGGGACCTCCCAAATACTAGCCAGCGTACCTAAGTCCTTGGCCAACTAGCTTGGACATTAAGGGATATAGTACAAAATATATGTGTAGGGGTGGTAGGGCAGGTAGATTGGCAATATACGCTCGAAATGATATCAAAACCGAACATGTATATAATAGTATATTGTTTCATAAGGAGGAGAAGTGTCACTTTTCATGGCGAGCTTGAGCTTAGGGTTTTGAATTGAAAGTTTTCATTGAAAGCGAGCCATGAAAAGTCACTTCTACTCCGAATGAAATATGTTATTTTATTTTCAAACGTTTTGAAATTCATAAAAATCTGAATATCCATTTTTGGATTGATTCACATTTACGCACATAATTCTATCCACTTACGATCGTTATGAATAATGGAACATTAATTGCCTAGTTACGGTTGCCACGCAAAATTGATTCTGACAGATATAAAGTAAAATAATTGATAGTTATAATTCGCAACCTGGTGAGAAGTGGTTGAAAGTGAAAATGACGTTTGAATTGGAGAATTTTTTGTTCATGGTTACCAATTCATCATATGCATAGTAACACTTTTCCTGCCGCCGGCCGGAAAAGTGTTGCATAGCAACACTTCTCCTCCTTGGCGGAGAAATAGAACTTTTCGATGATCCTGTCAATCGAGAAATTACGCTATTATTGTACGTTTGAAAATAAAATAAATTCTGGGAAAAATACAGAAATCTTGATTTTTAAAACGGTGAAATTAAATTTAAAAATCGGTGTTTTCTACAGAAAACCTAATACTAACGCTAGTTAAATTACCCAATTTCTGGAAGAACTAAACGATATAATGGCAAAATTTAAAAATCTTGTACTAGTTGGAGATGCAAACATAGATCTTTTAGAAAAAAATCGGAAAAATACGTAGATGTCATCAAGGGTTCATCACATTAAATCAGGGGAATTAGGATGACTAATAGTTATTTATACTATAAGGGATCTAAGTAACAATTACCAGTCGAGGACGAGTTTGTTATGTTTACAAGAAAATGCTGGATATATATTACTTTCGATAGAATTCTCATTACATTATGGCATCCGCGATCCGTTGCTAGAGCAACATAGGTAAGCAGTTTTTATTTTATCAACGTCAAGTTGAGAATTCGTAGCGAAAAGATTGAAGAAGTCGAATTGTTTAATTCTGTGTAGACAAAATGGATGTTTCAGATATAGAAGAATCAGCGAATATTGCTTGTTTATCTCTACTACCGGAAAAGGCGAAAAGAAGGTATGAAGCAGCATATAAATTCTTTAAGAATTAGTGCCAAAGCAAGACGGCTACTGCAGTCTCAGAAACCTTAATTTTGGCTATTTCCACGAGATAAGTGCTTCATTGAAGTCCACATCAAGCTTATGGTGTGAATATTCGATGTTGAAGTCCACCCTTTTTATAGAGGAAAATATAGATATTTCTAAGTATCCAAAACTTCGAGCATTTTTGAAGAGAAAAAATGATGGTTATAGACCCAAAAAATCGAATGTGTTTAGCAGGGAGGATGTGAATAAGTTTATGCTTGAAGCCCACGAGGATATATACTTATTGATGAAGGTCGTAATGGTAATGGGAGTTGCTGAAGCGTGCCGTTGTAATGAACTCTGTGAAATGAAAATGTTAAAATAATTCAAGAAGTCATAATTGTGACCATTCCTGACTCCAAAAATGGAATTTCACGTACATTCACAGTGACAAAAAGTGATAAGATTTGTCATTTCAAAATAATTCAAAAGCACATTGATATAAGATCCCATGTTCACAATTAAAATGAAGCATGTAACTGTGAACAATCAAAAAAGTGGATGAAGTATCATGGGCGTTCACAAAAAAAGCAAAAAACACTAGATTATTGCGGGGTTATATATCAATCCAATCGTAGTATCTGAGTAAAATGAAGTTAATTATTAGGTATTAAGTAAATATCTCCCAAATAACTAGGATTATATCTTATTAGCACATGTATTGGCTCTAAATGACTTATATCGATACCACTCTTACATATACATACTCCATAACAACACTGTTTTTTCATTCGTTTCCGTACAAATAAGATAATTATAGTGGACTTACAGCATGTATTTTTGAATTGAGATACATATTGTTTTATTCTGTGGTTAGTTTTTCTTAACGGATATTATTTATTTCACATTTGTTGATTTTAATCATTACAATGGTATTTTACAATGCTTGTTTACATAAAACGTTTTACGAAAAATATGGCGGATACTGACGCATGCGCACAAAACATTATAAGTGAATCCGTACCAAAATGTCATACGAAACTAGCTACTCACAAATTTTCAATCCTATTGCTCCAAAATTACACCGTTTATCATGTAAACATGATTTATTTCTTCCCCAGGGGGTCAACCAATTTGAACCAAAACCAATCCCATCCAAGATATCTTTCGAAAATACCTACTTACAAAGTTTCAACCCTATTACTCCAAAGTTGCGACCTTTATCGTGTAAACAAGATTTATTTCCTTCCCCGGGGGGTCAACCTCCCAACCAATTCGAATCAAAACCAATCATATTCAAGATATCATACAAAACTACCTATATACAAACTTTCAACCCTATTGCTACAAAATTGCGCCTTCTGCGGCCCCCAACCAATTCGAACCAAAACCAATCTCCTCCAAGATATCATATGAGACTATCTATTTACAAACTTTCGTTCTTTATCGTGTAAACGAGATTTATTTCTTCCCCCAGGGGGTCAACCCCCCAACCAATTCGAACCAAAACCAATCCCATCCAAGATATCAAACGAAACTACATATTCAAAAACTTTCAACTCTATTGTTTCAAAATTGCGCCCCGTGTAAACAAGATTTATTTCTTTCCCCGGGGGTATTATATATATATATATATACCATATATATATACCATATATATATATATATATATATATATATATATATATATATATATATATATATATATACCATATATATATACATATATATATATATATATATATATATATATATATATATATATATATATATATATATATATATATATATATATATGAAATTGAGTTTTTGGTGCCAAACATCATCAAAAGTTATGAAACGAAAAACTATCTTGGTCCTAGGTCCAACTTTGCTAATCGCGCCCATTTTAATAAGCAGGTTTTCAAAGTGAAAACCTGCTACTATGTGAAGATAGAAGTCTAAATGAAACTTTTGAATGTATTTATAATTATAATATATTTGTATAATAGTAAGTTTAATTGTCGAATATTTTCATGATGAAACTATGTGCCATGGTATATATAGGCCGCCTGCCTTACCTTCTTCTCCGTATGAACCTTCATGAAGTCACGTTAACCAAAAACCAATTTTATGCTATATAAGGTAATAATATAAACTGGTATCCTATTGCAAATGGAGACTGGGCGTTAAAATCGTCGGAGATAATGGATTGTTTCAAAAGGAGGATGCTACCCACTTTATAAGAAGCCTCTAGGTCTACACTGAGTTATAGTGACTTTATTGGGCAGTTAGGAAACCGTATGCCAAAAAAAGCCTAAGTAGGATAGCCTGGAGAGAAAAAAGCTGTAGGACAGCTTGAGATGAAGTGATATTATAATGTAACTAAAGTCTCGGCTGAATTTCTGGAAATTCAAAATTGGCAAAAGATAATGGCAATATATGGAGGAGGAAGATTGAGAAGGTAAGGGCTCCATTGATGAGACTAAAAACATTATGGGACTAGTGAATACAGCTTGCAGTCATAATATATATATATATATATATATATATATATATATATATATATATATATATATATATATATATATATATGAAAAACTTGGAATGAACCGCGTAAAAGATTTAAAAAATCTCGACGTTTCGGCTGCTTTTGCGGAGCCATCTTCAGGAGAATTAGAACGGGAATAATTCAGATACGTGGTCTCAACCTGCCTACTCCACCAACCGTACTGCTTCCTGTCAACTCTGAAGTCTCAACCTGCCTACTCTTCAGAGTCAACTGACGGGCCGATAGTCGCGTGGCCGTATTTATAGGGGAGGGGGCGGGTACTCCATTGACGTAGTTACTACTTCAATGGAGTATTCACGCTCATCAGTGCGGGATGCTCTCTGATTGGGATATATATATATATATATATATATATATATATATATATATATATATATATATATATATATATATATATATATATATATATAGGGCAATGATATAATAATCAGAAAAGCATATGAAGAAAATCTTCAATATTGGTGACACATTAAACGTGGAAAATTTATTTATGGGTTCGGATCTGTATATAGTATCGGCCGAGGTGTCAGCACATACTTATGAGCCACGCTTATACAAATTTTATACTTTCTAGCTCCTCTCTCTGAGCGCTCGTAACACCTCAAACAGATATGAGAGGGATGAGTTCTGAAAAATAATGAAGTACACTTTTCATGAATAAGATACTTGAAAATACTGGCCATTATTCAGAATACAAAATGAATACAGCATCAAATGAAAAATATTTAACTGAATTAGGTTGTACCATAGAAAAAAAAAGTAATATTAATACTTTACACCGAATTTCTATTATAGTGTTTTCAAAGTAAATCTTCTCAGAGTAGTGGGATACTTTTATAAAGATATAGGAGTCTGCGAGCACTATTATGAATAGATATTATAATTTTAGTGGACCACTCAGTGGTTTAATTTTCATTTCTTTTTCTTTTTTAACAAATAATTTGTATAGATAATAAACTACCACACCTGAAATTAAATTCTATCCCCAGATTAAATATTTTCTTTCAAGAAATTTTTTGAGTGAAATAGTTACAGTAAATTCAATATAGCTACAGATGATCTGTATCCTATTGGACTCATCATTATATTTCAACTGATCAGCTGATATAATTGAATTTAGCCTGATAATGTATACATAAAAGTTGGCAATGAAGTATTATATGAAGTGCATGGATATGAATATGAAATAGTTAATAATATTTCTGAACGAAAAACATGAGAATTTTCAATAGAAGCACATGAAGAAAAAAAATACTCACATCATACTTATGCCTCAATCTAACCATTCCTCTTAATTCGGCCAAATGATACGTGATGGACTGACCATATTTAGTAACATATTTAAGAAGTAGTTCTTGAATAGTGGAATAGCTCATTTCGATACTCTGGCCAAATTTTTCTAATCCTTTTTTAGTTAGATCATTAAGTAAAAATCCCTCCATATTACTTGAATATATACCAAACATCAAGAGATCCAAAAAGTCAGCCGTTACTCCTCCATCTGGACATTTTGAGGCAAATTTAGATAACTTATTGTCCATTTCAAGAAGTATGCTCTCCCAAGTTTCAGTTATGTTTCGGATACTACTTGAGATGATATCAACTAAGTAAGATATCCTAACATACTTCAAAGCAACTGCAAAAAGCTCATTGGTATTTGATTTGAAGATGCTAGAATCAATTACAACTATATAAACATTCTTCTCATCATCTTTCAATGTTACGAAAAGTTTACTTAAATCTTCGGTGAGCAAAATATTTTCAATTGAAGAATGAACACCTAAATATTCACTCATATTAAGCTGAATGCAGGGAAATGCTCCAAATATATTAACATGGATAATTCCTTCTTTGGTTCCTATAAGAAGTATGTTCAACTCTAATTGTTCATGTAAAATATTGGGTTTCTGATTTTCTTCTGCGTGTATGTTTTCCACGCAATACAGCATTGGTGGTTCTGATAGGTAAACTGAAGAAAAATCCTGATGAACAAAAGAGAAACGTATACCATATATCAATTTTCAAGGGACAAACTTACAATATATTGCATGTAACTGGGTTGATCATCTTCATTCGATGAAAATTGTGTATTATCAGGTTTATTTTTATGTTCATTCCTTTCTTGCACCCAGTGTATAGAAGAAATGTTTCCATGTGTTTCAATAATCTTACAAACAACTTTATTTTCAATACTCACAATTGTAACTTCACCTAAAAGTTCAAGTTTTATGGTAGGAAATACTTATATGCAATCTTTGAATGTTTTAACATGAATAATTGAATGAAATATTGGAAAATAGAACAGTACAAATATTAACTATAGTTTAGAATGCCTTAAATGCTCAATGTATTATTCTAGTCGAGTAACTACGTTTCAGTGAAATATTCGAATCTGAAGGCGTTATTTATGAATTTGAAATATATGTGTATATATATATATATATATATATATATATATATATATATATATATATATATATATATATATATATATATATATATATATATATAGTGGATTTGGTTAGTTGCCGAAACTAATGAGAAAGATAGAATTGATATATAGATATATATATATATATATATATATATATATATATATATATATATATATATATATATATATATATATATATATGGGATGACCAAGGTCCAAGCCAATTTTCAAAATATGAAATTAATTTTTCGCTGTTTGTTGTACTGGCCACGAAACAATGCATCAATTCCCTCGTTATCCAATCAAATAAATAAAAAGCCAGTAAATTACTGCTGCCAATAGTCACATTATGTGCTCGCTCTAATTAATTAACCAACTCAAATAAGACTCACAATTCCCCTATTTACAGAAGCATCCATGTATTCAATTCCATCCCCCTTAATTGTTAACATTAAAAACTATACCTAAAACATTGTGCCATGTCCTGAAAATTTTCTAGAATAAACTTTCCTTTTTATTATTGTTATTAGATTGAATATACTATAAATGCTTTCTAGTTCTCTAAATGTATTAGTAGGCCCTAGTGCCAGTGATGTAATTTACTGTTTAAGGGTCAGCAAATGAAGAAATATTTATTTTTTATTTTTAATCAAGTACTGTGATTGTCGGCTACCTTCTAGAGCTTAAAATTAAATAATGGTCTTGAGCTGCGGTTGTAGAACAACCACGCCCTGGATATAGCTAGGTTGGACACCGAGTTTCTCTAAACCGACTTCATAATCGATTCACGAGGCTTTGGGAGACATTCAACCGCTCAGCTATTTAAATTTGCCTCGAGCTTGAAGGAGGCCCATCGCTCTATTCATCTCATCTCATCGCGTTCCTTGATAAATACATGCATCATTTTTAACACATCTACTAAGCAACAACTGTATGAAATGAATGAAGTCGAAATTAAAGAAAACATAACATATTTATAAAACACTTATTGTTATCTGCTATACAATTATTTTTTTATAAAAAAAAGTGAGCGTAAAGACAAACACATGCAATTTTACATGTATTTTGAAGTGCCATGTCTTTTATTTCAAATTCCCTTAATGTTGCCTATATGAATGAAATAAAACAAAATCAATACATCTTGATTTTTTTAGGTGATTGAGGAATTAGTCGGAATGTGGCCTGACTGCCATATTGTGCATGGTAAACCGAGACATTCACAATCACAAGGTTTAGTGGAGAGGGCGAACCAAGATATAAAGAACAAGTTATCGTCGTGAATGAAAGATAATAACTCGACAAAATGAAGCGAAAGTTTAAAAATTGTTTGTATTTTGAAATATAAGAAAAGAAACTGTGTTTTTCTAATTCATTTGCCAGTTGTGAAAACGGCGCAGCGGCATAGTTTTGTGTCTGTTTTGTTTGCGTTAGTATAGGTGAATACAGCTCTGTGTTTGTATAAGTTGCGTTTTACCTCAGTTCATTGTTTTTTGTAGCTGCTTTCATTCTGGTATTGGACGCAGCCCTTATGAAGCTTTTTATGGTGTAAAATGTAGAGATGGTTTAAATAACCTCCCTGTTTCTATCACAAACATTAAATCCATACGTACAGAAGAAGAACTGGAAATATTATTATCTTCTAGTAATGACACCGAGGGCAAAGTGGAAGAAGATTCACATCCTTCAAATAATTTTGTACCCGATGAAAAATCTACCGTCACTGAAGAGGAAATGGCCGCCCAACACTTGTCTTGTACGTATCTATAAAGTATTTTCACATTATTTCACAATGCAACCTAATTTCTTTTAGATTCAATTGAAAATGCTACACTGGTTCTGCTGCCCGATAATACTCATAGCCAAGTTGTATACGCAGATAATACTGAAACCCTAATTTTACTCGAAGTTATTACTGAAACCCCAGTTCTACCCGAAAATAATAGTGAAACCCCAGCTTCGGTCGAAGTTAACAATAAAACCTCAGTTTTATTTAAAGAACAAGCAATGGCATTCCTCTCTACTGAAACAACAGAAAATGCTCTCAATGAATCATTACCACAAAAATGCTTATTATGTTCTAAAGAAAGCGTATGTGACCATTGTCAGAATAAAAACAATATTAAAGCCATAAGGGATTCATGCCAGGAAAGTCTAAAAAGGCAAGCAAAAAAAATGCTACAAACTTCTCGCAAGAAATTTAAACCAGGAACTGTCGGCATGTCCGTGAGAGTACCCATCCAGATGTAGATCGAAGTCGGTCAGATCATAGAAATATATTGGGCGTCTTAATGAGTGTAGAAGATGAATTTCACCGAATTGGAACTGTTCACGGTGTCCTTTTTTTATTATTATAGTGAGGCCTCCACTCTAGTGGGGTCTCCTAATGAGCTCGTTCTATTAGAACATACGCTCAGCAACAATGTAAATTAATATACAAATAATTATATAATAAATTAATGAAGCTTCTCTGCGACTCAGGAGCTAGTAAAGGTGATTCCACGTCAAGGAGGTCCGATTGAAGTGTATATTCTCAAATTAGGAAATCGTAGATCATCAGATATATGTTCATGTTATTACTAGCAATTATCGTATACCAATTTATGGGGCCACAGCTCTATTCCCGCAACGAATTTGAAATATGTAAGCAACAATTTTTAAAGTTGGAAAATGTCTAGACGGACACCGAAATAACATTACGAAGCGCTGCAGGAAAATTTTCAGTATCGGGTTCAACCCAAGGATATGTGCGATGTCACTGTGCGAATAAAAAGTGTAAATCTCTTGCGTCTGGATAAACGTGTAATAGTAAGTGCTACAACAGTGCAACTTGCTCCAACAAATAATACTGTTCTTTGTTTGGTGGTTTTAATGGCCTGACATATTTTATTGTTAATATTTTGTCACCTGGTATTATTTGAGTTATATTTCTCTTACTTTTTCTGAAGTAATAATAGGTACCTTTAACAATCTTACATTGTACCAATAAAGAAACCATTTTTGACTAAGGCTTTTACTATAGTAAACTAAATTAACCCAAGAGAATTGATTAGTTTGTTGAGTAATACATAATAATACATATATATCTAAATGAAGACCTAACCAAATTCAACCAACAATTATTTAAAAAGACGAGAGAGTTTAGAAAGGAGAAAAACTTGAAAGCAGCATATGTCAGAAATGGGAAAATCTACTTAAGAAAATCTGAACAGGAGGATCCAATTAGAATCAAGTGTGAGGGTGACTTAGGATTTTAACTGAGATTTGGCTGAATATATTTGGGGGATAAAAAATGTGCAATTTTTACTATGTGTATGCCTCTAAATGACATTCTCGACGAATACAAGGCTTGTGAAGCAATGATATGTGATAGCTTATCTCAAAGTACGTTTTTAAAATCGACAAAGGACATAAATGTAATGCATGTAAATATAAGAAGCATTTATAAGAACTTTGATAACTTTTTAGTGTTTCTGGAGTCTATAGAGGGGGAAATCGATGTCATTGTTATGTCAGAGACACACACAGTTTTCAATATTCATGACTTTGATATACCTGGTTTCTGTGCATTTTGGAATAACAGTGTACATAACAAGTTTGATGGATGTATGATATATGCAAAAGAACAAATATGTAAAGACCATTTACTTATTGAAATAAAGAGTGTAAAGTGTCATAAAATGTCATTATTTAAAAGTAATACATTGGTAGATGTCTTAGCATTCTATCGTTCCCATGAAATTAATGTGGATGATTTTACATCTGACTTAGGTGAAATACTGGAACAAGGCATTGTAGATCCTAACCGCATGTATGCCTTTATCGGAGATATCAATATTAACTTGTTGGATACTAGCTCAGTACAAACGAATAATTATTTAACATTAATGCATAGTTTTGGGTTCACAAGTGTTATAAATAGTCCAACTCGAGTACAAGGTAGCTCGAATACTTGCATTGATCATTTGTTCGTGAAATGCAAAAGCCAATTTTATAGTGATGTGCACTCGGCTATATTAACTAGTGACTTCACTGATCATTTTCCTATTTTCTTGAATATAGAACTCCAGAACACTGACAGTAAAAATGTTAAAAGTACAAGAGTGTATCATAAAACTAATTATACAAAACTAACTCAGCTATTGTCTGAGGCAAATTGGGATGACGTGGTGGATACCAATGATGTTGATTTAAGTACAAATAATTTCATTAACTCATTACAAACCTGTATTGAAAATTGCCAGTATGAATGTAAAATTAGTAATAAAAAGAGAAGGATAAAACCTTGGATCACTGATGGCCTTTTGATATCAATAAAAAAAAGAGATAAACTAAAAAAACAGTCAGCTCTTAATCCACATTGTTTGGATGCTCTGAATACGTACAGACAGTACAGAAATCAATTAACAAAAAAATCCAAATATCCCAAAAAAACGTGGAAAATAATAAAGGATGCTACTGGTGATAAGGAAACCAGAAGGGAAGTAAAACATGTTATGAGTAGTAATGGTGAAATACTGAGTAATCCAAATCAGATAGCAAATGAATTCAATGGCTTCTTCACTAGTATAGGAGATAAGCTGGCGGCTTTGATTGAGTTGAACCGAAATCATAACTACACTGGGGCTACACCAGTCAATCCAGAATCTTTCTTCTTCATACCTATTAGCGATAGCGAGATTATAAATCAGATCAAAAAATTAAAAAATAATGTTCAAAGTGGACAAGACAACATAACATCTGAAATGATAAAGGATAACCATGTATTTCTGTTGAAACCGTTAGTCCATATAATAAATCGTATTTTCTGTACAGGGGTATA
>JARQZK010004693.1:0-21620 GCA_030704885.1 Cynegetis impunctata
AGATTATAGGCAGTAGTTACACCGAAAAACAATGAAAGAGAGAAGGGGTTGAGATAGTATATAAATTCTAAATGACTCCGAATTTATTCCATTTCAGTTCAGTTTTTTGGTTAGTTAAGTGTTTCCTCTCCTGATTCAGCTTCAAGGTAAGTTTTTATAAATTAATCCCAATACTTATTTTGTTATTTAATAATAGACGTTGGTTTTCGATATGTTTATGATAAGAGTACATAAGCTGTATATTAGAAGCTACTGAGGATTCGTGAGAATCTGTGAAGCTGACTGATTGAGTTTTCGAGTGCTCCAGTTGTTTTTGCCTCTTAAACAGTTTTTTACCGTCTTAAAATTTTGATATTTAGTGACACAGTGATTATTTTGTTCCAACTAACGAGTTAAAAAGAAGAAAGAGAAAGGGACAGACTCCTGCAATGAGTTTTAATCCTGATTTCCCTGGAAATAACAACACGCAACACACATCGTAAGCGTAAGTGTGATACCCACATGTTAACGTTATCATCTTATCAGTTAATATTGCATTCCGATTAATAAAACGGAACTCTACAGCTCGCCTGGACAGGCAACACATTAAATCACTGTTAGTATGCCTGCCCAACTAGATATGGGCGCTAACTATACTTAACATCCCCATTATGGAAGATTCCCTCAGGACCACCGCTATCTATAGGGGTGGTCCAAGATACAACTACCACATCACAGACAACACATGAAGAAATCCGAACTGCAAATCAAACCCAAACTTATGTAAATGCCTACTAATCTACACCGCCAATGTCATTTCCCAAAAAAGAACAAGCTATAATTATTAATGCAGTTGACCACTGAAACTATCGGAATACGTCAAAGCTGTATCTGATATTGTCCAACCGAAAAACCATAACATTTGCCTCGAGAATGTCAAATGGAAGAATATGTATTTACCTCGCTACTACAACCTAGTAGACTCTCTAATTGAAAACATGAAACTATCAGAGCTGAAAATGTGGTGCTAACATATAAGAAGGCTTGTCACTCCCAACGAAACGTATAATTATCTCAAACGTGTGTCCCTCCATACCACACGAAAATATAATAAAATCATTGAGAACAATGGGATATAAATTAGTTTCACCAATGTCATTCCTACGCGCTGGTATACAGGGTGACGAGTTTTCTCACATACTAAGCTTCAGGCGGCAAGTATCTGTTGCCCCCCCTGAAGACGATAGCCTTTTTTACCCATCATCCTTTCTGATATCTCACGATGACACACTATACAGAAGTTTTTCATTTCATGTGACGGTATGGAGTGCTACTTGTGCAAGCAACCAGGACATATTGCTGGTCAGTGTCCAAACGCCAATCATCGAAGCGCGGATATAGCAAACACAAGCGTAGCAACAAAACGACCACTCTCAACAAGCACAAATACATCAACACCAACTGTTACCCCAGATCCAAGCGAACCATCGACCCCAAAAGATACATCAATGGACATGCCTCCCCCAGCAACACAATTACCTGCAACATCACACGTATCAAGAAAGGATAAACCAACAACATCGGTCCATAAAAAACGTAAAACTTCTTCGTCAACAGACCCACTCGATCCAAACATGCTCAAACCTATTCAAGAACTCTACAAAAATAACCCATGTGACTACTCAATCACATACAATAACTTTGTAGCGTTCCTGGAAAATACTGTAGGCAACCCAGATCCACTTTTGGAAGCTCGCCGTTTTACACCGGATGTAAAATCACTACTTGACATGATGTTCAATATATATCCACACCTTACAACAAAATCTCTGAAATCAAGGTTCACCCGAATAATGCAGAAGATAAAAATGCAACTCACATTAGAAGAGATAGAAACATCCAGCATAACAAGCATGTGTTCACAGAAATCACTTGATGGCTACGAAAACACTCCTGAATTCGATACCCAATCATCGCAAGAATCAATTTCATAAATTTCTATCCTCTTCAATCCACTCCAGTGGAATTGTTGTGGGTATTACCCACGCATCGACCATATTAAGAAAATAATTATAGATACAAATGTTGATTTTCTCTGCCTCCAAGAAACCAACTTTAAACCAGAACATGTACCAGTTTTGCCAAACTACGCAAGCTACAACTACTATCGCACAACTCACCTCAGAGCCAGTGGAGGTTCAACAATATTTGTTAAAAACTCACTTTACTCCGAGAGCATTAACATTGCTAGCAACCTAGAAGTAGTTGCTATAACATCATGGAGCCCAAACAAAATTACAATCTGTAGTGTCTACATTCCTCCAAACTATAACCTGTCGACCTCGGATTTGCATCACCTGACAAACCAACTACCGACGCCTTTCATACTGGTTGAAGATTTTAATGCACATAATCACATGTGGGGCTCTGACAACACATCTGGCAGAGGTAAAATAATAGAGGAGGTTCTATCCGCACCTCACATGGTCTTACTTAACACCGGCGAACCTACACACTTTTGTTTCGCTAGTGGGAATTTTACCAGCATAGACTTGAGCTTTAGTGACCCTAAAACAGCTCCTATATTGAACTGGTCAGTCTTGGATGGCTTATATGATAGCGACCACTTTCCCATTATAATATCTACTATAGACCATCAATCATCCTACATGCCAAATCACAGCAGGTGGAACCTAAAGCTAGCGAACTGGGCAGAGTACAAAGAAACCCCCACCACCTACATGCAAAATATGCAGGTACCTACAAACATTGACCAATTAGTATCTGACTTTACGGACTCCATCACAAGAGCAGCGGAACTACATATAGGCCGCACAAGCAGCACACAAGCAGCTAAAAGAGTACCGTGGTGGAATAAAAATTGCGAAGAAGCTGTCAAAACCTCTAAACAGGCCCTAAACAACTACAGGAAACACAGAACCCAAGAAAATCTAATCCACTTCAAGCAACAACGAGCAGCTGCTCGGCGCACAATAAAAGATACCAAAACAACTCCTTGGCAAAATTACGTCTCAACTATAAATGAAGGCACAACACCAAGCGAAGTATGGTCCAAAATCAAGCGAGTAAAAGGAGTGCACACCGATTTTAGAATCCCAGCACTCAAAACACCCTGCAATAAGCTACTTACTAATACAGAAGAAATAGCCAACCTACTAGCCACCACTATTTCAAACAAATCTAATAACAATAATTATAATGCTGAATTCCTTCAACATAAAAATAGTGTAGAGTCTTAACCTTTAGTCCTTAACCTAGTTCACGACCACGCCATGAACCAACCCTTCACCGAGAAAGAATTGCATAAAGCTATAATACATACTAAGAACTCCGCTGCCGGCCCCGATGAAATTCCCTCACTTTTTCTCAAGCAACTGCCTTCGTCACCACTACAACACCTGTTACTCATCTACAACAGACTATGGACCGATCATACCTTCCCCAGCCAGTGGAGAGCGTCTATCATCTCACCCATACACAAACAAGGAAAGCCCAAATACGATCCAACTGCATATAGGCCTATCTCCCGTACATGCACGATGTGTAAACTGATTGAAAAAATGATCAACAAGCGACTCTTTGTTTTGGCAGAAAATAGAAGAATCTCTCCAGCTCAAACAGGCTTTCTTCCCAACCGAAGTACAGTGGATAATCTCATACAATTTCAAACAGAAATAACAGACAGTTTTGCTAACAACCAAGAACTTCCTGCAATATACTTTGACATTGAGCGTGCATTCGACTGTACCTGGCGCCATAATATAGTTCAAAGATTTCTCGATTGGAACCTCCCCTCCAATGCTTTAAACTTCGTAAAAAACTTCCTAACATCAAGATCTTTCAAAGTCAGAGCTAATGGCTATCTCTCCCAAACACACTTCCAACAAAATGGAATTCCACAGGGATCCGTGCTGAGCACCACACTTTTTCTTGTAGCAATAAACAACGTGTGCAACAACATAGACTTACCAGTTAAAATATTGTTGTACTGCAGAGGAAGAAACCCTCACACGGTACACAGGCAAATGCAAGATGCCATCAGTAAGCTCGAAGAATGGTCCGACAACACAGGCTTCACCTTTTCGATTCAAAAAGCCAGATCTATGCTGTTCTCTAGAAGAAGATCGATGTCTCAACTTCCGCCACTCAAACTACAAAATGCAAACCTACAGCAAGTATCACAGCATACTTTTCTCGGACTTACCTTTGATTCTAAGCTTAATTGGAAAAGCCACATCAAGCAGCTCAAATCAGAGTGTACAAAGAGACTCAATTTAATAAAAGTACTTGCACATCATCACTGGGAGCTCATGAGACAGTCCTACTGAACATATATAGAGCCCTAATCAGATCCAAAATAGACTACGGAAGCGTCATATATGCCTCAGCTAAACCACAAGACCTACGCCCACTAAATGCAGTCCATAATGCAGCACTAAGACTTGCACTAGGAGCTTTTAGAAGCAGCACGGTAGAAAGCCTGTACCGAGAAGCAAATGAACCCCCACTTTGGCTACGCAGACAACAGCAGATACTTCACTACGCCTCCAGGATATCATCAGACCACCACAATCCTGTCCATAAATTGCTGTTCCATGAAAACTGCGACACAATGCACGGAAATTATCCACGAAATCTAACTCGACCATGCTATCAAGTGAAGGTGACACCGTCATCAGCACCAAACTTACAAACTACAACGCCATTATCACCAGGCACCACCCCACCCTGGTGTAGAACATATCCTCACTGTGATACCACCTTGGCACTAACCAACAAACATTCCTACAAACTGAGTACCTTCGAAACTCATTTCGCGAAGCTATTGCTAGACACAGACACGACATAGCCATATATACCGATGCATCAAAAACAACAGAAGGAGTAGGAAGTGCCGCCATTATGGGACACATAAAAGTTATGAAAAGGTTACCAGATTGCTGCAGTACACATACTGCTGAACTTTATTCCATCCTCCTGGCCCTGAATCTAATAGCAGACACCCCGCATAAAAACATACTTATCTGCACCGATTCTTTATCTGCTATACAGTCGATTCGTAAGATGTACACCTTTGACCGACTGATAAATACTATACAAGAAAGAATCAACACCCTTAATGAACTCAGTGTGAAAGTCACTTTACTTTGGATCCCATCTCATTCTGCCATAGAAGGAAACGAACTAGCAGACACAGCAGCCCGAGAAGCTATAAGACAAGACACAAAAGTCAACATCTGCCCTGAACGAGACATACATAAGATCATCACCCGTTCCACAAGGGAAAAATGGCAAATTCACTGGATAGGCCAACACACGAAACTTAACGAAATTGAACCAACCATCCAGCCCAAGCCTGTCCCTACTGCAACCCGCAAAACTGAGGTAATACTCCGGAGGCTCAGAATTGGGCACTCTATCCTCACACACAAACACCTGATGACACAAGAAGAACCACCCACATGCGATACTTGCCACGATGCCATTACCATCAAGCACGTCCTCATCGATTGCATCAAGTATGAAGCAATAAGAAGAAAACTTGGCCTCGGACACACCACTAAAGACATCCTAGGACCATTGACCTCAGCTACCGTCTCAACCCTAATAGAATTCCTTAAAGATTCCAACATCTACCATCTTATTTAGCTTTCATTGAATATATAGAAGATAAAATAGACAAATACATAGATATAGGTATATATATATATACATAAAATGTTAATCTAAGCACTGTACCAAGGTGTCAATGGCCATTGACGTCGAGACACCTAAAACTTAATAATAAAAAAAAAAAAAAAAAAAAAAAAAAAAAAAAAAAAAAGAAGCTACTGATGTGTGAATATAGAGATAGTTGTATAAGGTAGAAGTGAAGTTAGTAAATGAGGATAGTAAATTCTACACGTATGGTGCTCATACTTTGGTATAAGGTTGAGAGCCGATTGAAGTTACTTTGTATGTATTTTATTTTTATATTTTGTGTAGTAAGAGTAGTTTCTGAGATATTCAGATTTTTCATTATTTTGTGTAGACTTAGAAAAATTTCATTCAAAATTGAACTTGCAAATATTATTATTATGAGTGTGAATTATTTATTAGGGTGTTTATATTATAATATGTTATGGAACGTCTAAAGGTCGCTAAGGGGCTTCTGAGAGTCTGCGGAAACGTTATTTTTACTCTAAAATGCATCGTTTCTGAGATATTTAGATATCTATATTTTTTTTGTGACTTAGAAAAGTTTCTTTTAATTCTTGACTTGTAAAAAAATTTTATTATAATGGTGAAATGTAATAATATATTATTCAATGATATAACATAATGTGTCTTATCTTCATAATCTTTTTATAGATAATTGAATTGATTTGACTTTTTATTTCATTAATCTTACAACAGGTTTATATAACTGGTTTATACAGGAGGTCTGTATGTTAAGCTGATTCAAAGCTGATTAAAGCTGGTTAAAGCTGGTTACAGGGAGTTACTTTGCAGGTATTTTTTCTGTGAATTTTCATAGTGAATTCATTGACTTATATATTATAGTAAAACGTTAAAATACCTGAGGAATTACTTTGGTGAGATGTGTTTTTTCATTTCATTTTATTTTTTAACTAGAACGAGTAGTTTATGGGATAATACAATTTAATGAATTATCGGACTTAGATGAAATTTAGAGCTTGTACTACAAGGTTTACTAGGGTTTTGAAAATTATTCTTGTAGGGTGACTAATATATTATAAGAGAATGTGACAATGCACTGAGGGCTACTATAGCGCACTTATGATAAGAGTAAAAAAGCTGAATATTAGAAGCTACTGATATATGATGTGTGAATATAGAGTTAGTAAATGAGGATGGTAAATTCTACATGTATGGCGCTAATTCTTTGGTTTATAGTTGAGAGTCGATTGAAGTTACTTTTGAGGGTATTTTATTTTTATTATTTGTCTAGGAAGAGTAGTTTCCGACATATTCAGATTTTTTATTATTTTGTGTAAACTTAGAAAAGTTTCTTTTAATGCTGGACTTGTAAAAATTTTTTTATTATGACTGTGAATTTTCTATTAGGGTGTTTCTATTATAATATGTTATGAAACGTTAAAAGGTCACTAAGGGGCTTCTGAGAGTCTGCGGAAACGTTATTTTCACTCTAAAATGCCTCGTTTCTGAGATATTTAGATTTCTATACTTTGATGTAGTAAAATTTCGTTTATTATGAGGGAGAATTATTTATTAGGTTTTTATATTATAATATGTTATGGAACGGTCACTACGGGATGTTAGGGAGTCTGCGGAAACGTTATTTTTACTCTAAAATGTATCGTTTCTGAGATATTTAGATTTTTATACTTTTATGTAGACTTAAAAATATTTCATTCAAAGTTGAACTTTTTCATTATGATGGCGAAATGTATTAATAAGTTATTCATTGATCTGATATAATGTGACTTATCTTAACAATCTTTTACAGATAATTGAATTTCACGATTCCGTGTATCTAGTGCTGAATAAATAGGTGAGTTGATTTTCCTTAAACTTTAAGAAATCGGCTAATCAATACTAATTCATTAATTATTTTTGGCTCCATTCTGGTATAAAAGGGATGACCGACTATTTCCTTCACGAAGGCATGACAGATGTATCCCTATAGGGAGAGAGTACTTGCTCTTGATGTCTGTAAGACCTATGTACAAAGTAGGCAGTCATCGTTAATGAGTAGGTATAACCAATGTCGACGTTCTGGGGAAATAGTTGCCTAGGTCTTGTCCTGGCTATAAAAGACGCGTCCTATTGGCCAAATTTCGGTAACAAGAGAATTAAATAAAAATTATTTTATTATGGAAAGTTAATATAAATTTGAGATCTATGAATATTGTATCTAGTTCCTAACCTCTAATTGGTGCTCTGATGGCATAGTTCCGGTGCGACACCACATACTCTGTTCAGGGGTCTACTTGAGGCTTAGAAACTAAATATAATATTTATTACACCTCAAATTTAATTTTTATATGGTGTTCATTATTTTTTCTAGCAATGTTGACTTTTATTCTTATATTAATATAGAAAAATATAAGTTTCTCATCTATATTCTATAAATTATTTAAAATCTAGTTAGTCATTCCTAATTTTTCGTTCTCTATCAGAAAGCTATACTCTAAATTTAAATATTTTCATTATACTGTGGATATCTTGTACTAATGTTTGATATTCCGTTGATTTGATTTGTATTAAATTGTTGAATTCTAGAGTTCTGATTCAGTTTCTTCTAATCATTCGTGAGACTACAACCAACATGTTTGCTGCACTGTTGAATAAGATACAAGCACTGCTGTGTTTTCTAAAAATAAGCAATGATGAACAAATGGTTAATGATGGACTTAAAGAGTGTTCATTAGCTCTTCGGAGAATCAATAAGAAATTAAAATCGGTGAAGACGATAGGAGAAAAGCAGAATCTAATAACGAAGATGGGACAAGTGAAGAGTATGCGTAGCCAGTTGAAAATTTTAAAGAAGCAGGGAGCTGGTATAACGACTCGACTAGAAACAGCAAGGGATAGAGTTCGCTGGGATGATTTAACCTCAGCTTTTAATTGCCGTATTAGAACAGGAGTTATTTCAAACCTCAAACATAAGGATCCTTTAGAGTTTTTAGCTGATTGTCGTGCGATATTCAGACGACGGCTACTCAATAACTTGAAAAAAACTGAAGCTGTCAAGGTTAACGCAGTTTTTGGTAGAGAGTTTGAAATTGTGAGCGGTAGTCGTGTATTGAGTGAATTTAAATATTTCACAACACCTAATAAGCCTATATACAGAGATACTGATCTTAACTCTTGGTTCGATGAGAACGTTAAAGAACCTTTACTAAGAAAATTAGAAGAATTTCAAGAGCGTGATAGTGGGTGGGCCTTGAAAAAAGTTACTAATTTGGGTGTTAATATTAATAAATTCACCCCTCAATTGGGATCATCTTACATTGAACTACCAGAAGAAATAAGGAAAAAACATGCCTGCATTAATTTAAAGAATAATGATAACGCTTGTTTTGCGTGGGCTGTAGTAGCTGCGTTGTTTCCTGTTGAGAAGAATGCTACTAGAATAACAAATATCCACATTATTCGGAAGTACTTAAACTGAAAGGAATTCAGTTTCCTATGACTGTGAAGCAGATTCTGTTATTCGAAAAACAGAATGAAGTGTCTATTAATGTTTACATCCTCAAGAAAAAAGCTAATGGATTTATCACTCTTCCACTATACTTGACTAAAAACTGTGTTGATAAACATATAAATTTTTTATTGGTTCAGAATATCTATTTTTCTGAAAATAATAATGATAATGGAAATAATGCTGAGGTGGAAATAAAATACCATTATGTTTTAATCAAAAATTTATCTCGTCTGGTATCAAAACAGTTGAGTAAAAAAGACCATGCAAAGTTTATTTGCGATAGATGTCTCCACTATTACCACTCTCTTGATAAGCTGAAGGAACATACGAAAATCTGCCTTATGATGAATGAGACTGCTATTAAGATGCCTCAAGAAGATCAAAATATTCTTAAATTCAAAAATCATGAGAATAAAGAAAAAGCACCATTCATTATTTACGCAGATCTAGAAAGCATTTTGAAACCGACCAATGATAATAAAAAGCTGCAACATCATGTACCTGCAGCTGTAGGATATTATCTGAAATGTTCCTATGATGATTCTCTAAGTTTTTATAAAGCTCATCGTGGAGAGGATTGTATGCGTTGGTTTGCAGATGAAATGAAACAGCTAGCGGAAGATCTCTCTACTGTCTTTTGGTGTTCGTATGATATTGATATGACTCCTCAGGACGAATCTGAATTTAGAAATGCTATGAAGTGCCATATATGTGATCATGCTTTCTCTCTGGACGATAAGAAAGTGCGAGACCATAACCATTTGATTCCTGAAAACAATTATAGAGGTGCTGCTCACGAATCATGTAATATAAACTATCAAGATAGCCGTGTGATCTCTGTGGTGTTTCATAACCTCTGTGGGTACGATGCTAATTTCATTATTGAGGATCTTGCAACTAGGATGCAAGGAAAAGTTGATTTACTACCTATAACTAAAGAAAAGTATATTTCATTCACTAAACACATTGATGAAACACCAATTCAATTCCGTTTCATTGATTCATTTCGATTTATGAACTCCTCACTAGATAACCTAGCCACATACTTAACTGAATATCCAAATCTGAGATCACAGTTTTCCGAATTAGATGAGAATCGATTCAAACTACTAACAAAGAAGGGAGTTATGCCATATGATTACCTCGATGCATTTTCGAGATTCAGCGAAACAAGCTTACCACCTATTGAGGCTTTCTATAATAATCTAGATAATAAACCCTGCCCTCAAAGATTGTATCGTAGGGCACAACTGGTTTGGAATGAATTCAGTTGTAGTAACTTAGGTGAATACGTTGACCTATACATGAAGACTGATATTCTTCTTCTGACAGATGTATTTGAACAATTTCGATTGAGCTGTCTTGAAACTTATAAGCTTGATCCTGCTCATTATTTCACATTGCCTGGATTCACTTGGGATGCGATGTTGAAATATACGGAGCAAGAATTGGAGCTTCTCACAGATCCAGATATGTTTCTCTTCGTTGAACGAGGCATACGTGGAGGTCTCAGTCAAGTTTGTAGTCTTAGAAGAGCTACTGCAAACAACGTTTATTGTAATAATTATGATCCAACGAAACGTTCAAAGTATTTGATGTACTTTGATATAAATAATCAGGTATTATATACTATTCTTTAAATCGAGTTTAAAATTCATAGCTTTTTTTCTTTTCAGTATGGTTGGGCCATGAGTCAATATCTCCCATACGGTGGATTTGAATGGGGTAACAATAAAATTGATGTAGCCACCATTCCAGATGACTCAGATACAGGATACATGCTAGAGGTGGATCTCGATTATCCTCAAGAATTACACGATCTCCACAAAGATCTACCATTTTGCCCTGAACATATGAATCCAAAGACCTGTAAACCTCGTAAGACTAGAAGGGACCCTTCAAAATTGATGGCCACATTACATCATAAAAAAAATTATATTATTCATTATCAAGCATTGAAGCAGGCAATTAAACATGGTCTGGTACTCAAAAAAATTCACAGAGTCCTGAAGTTCAAGCAAGCACCTTGGCTTAAAAGCTATATTGATTTGAATACTGAACTTCGAAAGAATGCAAAGAACAAGTTCGAGAAAAATTTATTTAAACTTATGAATAATGCTGTTTTCGGTAAGTTACATTCTTGCTTTTTTCGTCATAATTATGCTAACATTTTATATTGTTATAGGAAAAACTATGGAGAATATACGTAAACGCGTCAACGTGCACCTTTTAACTAAATGGTCTGGACGGTATGGTGCTGAGGCATATATTGCTAAACCCGAATTCAAGAACTGTACAATATTCAACGAAAATCTTGTTGCTGTTGAGTTGAGAAAAATGGAAGTCTTATTTAATAAACCTATATATGTTGGACAGGCAATACTTGACTTGGCTAAAACAACCATTTATGCTTTTCATTATGATTATATGAAAAATGAATTTGGGGGCGACTGCAGTGCCATCTATACGGACACTGATAGTTTAATCTATGAGCTTCATAAAGATCCATATGAGGTTATGGAACGTGATTGTCATGCCCGTTTTGACACGTCAGATTATCCACCTGAAAATATTTATGGAATTCCTCAAGTGAATATGAAAGTATTGGGTATGATGAAAGATGAGAACAATGGAACTCCTATGACAAATTATTATTATTATTATTATTATTATATTTCAAAAAGAGCCAAGGCCAAAGCCTGTTATGGCTCAGAAATAAGAGTAAAAATTAACAGTACATTCGTGAAAAAAAAACAACTTAAATATAAAAAAAAATACATAGTATCCAATTCAATATTTGATGTTTCGATCATCCTTGCAAACTCCGCAGTCGGGGATGTAGCAGACGATAAGTTGATTTGAACGGATGGCAGTTGTGGCATGTTGAAATCACCAGCTACGATAAGATTTTTATTTGTTTCTGCGAGGGTCGAAAGATGATCGAAAACTTTGTTATCGTGCGTAGAGGCCCGAGGGCGGTAGATACAACCAACTGTAAGCTCAAAACTCTGGAATGCTATGTTGAGGAAGATATTATCAATTCCCGGGGTATCAATATTTTCAGAAGATATGGTGGATCCGTTAACTATATCCTGCCTCACGAAACCGGCCACACCACCGTGTCCAACTGTAGTGGTACTATCTCGTCTGAACAAAGTGTAGTTAGGGATATGGACTACAGAGTCTGGGATTTGAGGGTGGAGCCAGGTTTCGGAAAACAAAATGAATGCAGGATTGTGTAATTGAACAAAACTTAAAATTTCCGCATACTTTGACACAATTGACTGAACATTTGTGTATATAAAAAACCATTCATTGGTCGAGCCAACTAGTTTTTTGAAATTACGTTGGTACTTGATGTGTAAACAATAGTGGGTAGACCTTTAATATATTTAATGGTTAAGTTTGGTTCGCCCGCCAATTCCCTCTCTCTCAGACGTTCTCGTAAATTTTTCAAATAGGTTAATTGGTTAGGTGATTTGTCATCACCAATCATAACATCCTTGAAATTCTGGTGAGACTTTAATTTCATCTTATTCCGCAAGATCAATGCAGCCACCTCGGGGCTAGAAAAACATACTTTCAACATGCGGGGGTATTTTGTATTAGCGTTACCAAGACGATAAGTCTTAACAACCGAACCGCTCACATTTTTATCAATGCTCTTTAATATATCGATAGCCACAGTCGTGTCGTTTATAGTTTCAGACTCTGGTACATTTTTGAGTATAAGATTGAATGTACGCTTCATACGTTCTAACTTCGGATGAATCAACGTTACCCAAACTTACAGGTAAATCAGCCTTGAGTTCATCAACCGCAATGGTTACCGATGTAATTCTATCAGAAAGAGTGCCCTGGTCTTGTGAGATTTGTTTAATATTATTGTTGCATGCTTCTATAGCCCCACGGTGTTGTTCCAACAGACTCGAGTGACTTTCAAGTGTTTCCCTAAATTTAGAAAATTCAGTCACTATAGCAGACTGGTCTCTTTTGATAGATTTCATATCGTCAGCAATTGAATTCATTTTATTCATTAACTTTGCAAAGTGTTCAACTGTTATAGGTTGATCAGAGGCTGTGGATGAGTTGCTGCGTAGCCTACGTTTAGCAGAATCACACGGTGGGCAAGTCCACTTTGAATGTGCTTCTTTGATAGACTCAACATCCTTAGGTGAAAGATTGGTACAGGCAGCATGAATGAATTTTTTACAGGTTATGCACTGTATATCTGTTGGATTAATTTCATAAGCTGAAGATGAACAAATAGGGCAAATATGCGGCATATTTGAAAATTGAGAGCACAAGAGTAAACCAAAAATATATTTAAATGCTTTAGAGGAAAAGGCAAGGGATCTGACGTTTCACTCTCGCGGGCCGGTACGAGAGACTTATACACAGATATGGTAGGCCACGAATAAAGGGAATAAAGGTTAACAGAGGAACGGAAGAATCGGTGAATTCGCGCATCTAATACATCAGAACGCCAACAGCAACAGTCGTATTACGCTCTCGAATATAATTGATGACCGACTGTCACATCAGGTGAACACAGTCAAAGCGGTCGAGAGTTCGTGGAAGTGGCAACGAGATATCCGAATGTTACGGTGGAGGGAATCTCTGTTGACCAGATGTAGATTTCAATGGCGTAAATAATGCTCAGTTAGAATAAATCGCGTAATTACATTTGCGAATATAATCTTAAAACAAAATGAAAATGCTCACGAATTTGAACCTTCCGATGGAGAAATCACTGACAGTCAACCTCACAAAAACTTTCGAATAGAATCGATGAAGATTTTACGTAAAAGCGTGAAAATATATCGGAGCGAAATATAGCACGTATCACATGTAACTGTTAATTCACATCATATCATATCATATATATGATATAATTCACATCATATCATATGTTGGACTTCGTTCGAAATTATACACTACGAAAGTATTAAAGACTCATGAAGATATAGAAAAAGAAAAGAAGCAGTGGCTTGATGAGGGATACGATGATAATGAGATAGATGATATTATTAAAAATGCCGGTGTTATGAAGAAAGCAAAAGGAGTTAAATCGTCAGTTGTGCGGACGAAGATTACCTTTGAAGATTACGAAAAATGTCTTGATACATGGAAGGAGGTTACTATAACTGAAAACTTAATAAGAGTCGATAAGCACAAGGTATATTCCATCACACAACAGAAAATTGCACTCAGCCCTAAAGACGATAAAAGATATTTTATACCTGGAACAGATGAGACGCTGCCTTGAAAGCATCATAGGGTGCCTTCAAATGTGTCTCAAGGTGATCTATTGATGGATGCTGATTAACCATAATTAAGAATTATTATATTATCAATAAAATTATTATGTAACCATTAAAAAATAAATAGTTATATTTTCATCGTTGTATTCATCTCCTGCTACCAATCACAAAGAGATTTGTATATATTCCTCTTACATTGTTCAATATGAATAATGGTCTTTATACCATACATAAATCAGGAAAGTCATTGACTCTGATACAAAGAGCCATTTCCACTCCGTTGAATTCGACCCAGTGCGCATGACCAAAAAAGGGAACCATTTTCGCTAATTTGGAACTTAGATTTCCTTATGGGAATTTACATGTAAAAATGAGCAAAAGTGCGCTAGAACCGGCCTAGCCTATCTACTATATATATATATATATATATATATATATATATATATATATATATATATATATATATATATATATATATATATATATGTATATATATATATATATATATATATATATATATATATATATATATATATATATATATATATATATATATATATATATATATATATATATATATATATATATATATATATATATATATATATATATATATATATATATATATATATATATATATATATATATATATATAATTATTTATTTGAATTGTTGTTGCCTGTGATCTATTTTTAATCTCTTGATAATTATTAGCAATAACAGGCTGGTTGAATCTTAAAAAACTCGATTTTATTAAAAAGTTGACGTTTCACTACGATATTCGAAAAAATTGAAATTTCTCTGACATCTACTGATTCGAAAAAATGTTGTGATTGTCTTCCATAATAGAGGGTTTTGTTTGTTATACTATTTTCATCTCCAACTTTTCATTCCAATGCTTAGCTACGCCGTTCTGATGAGGACCAAAGAGTCCGAAACACGTGTCAACGGCTGCTTCCATATAAGCGTTCTATACCGATAATTCTGCTCTACTTTTTTAATATTTTCCCGTACTAATGTTGTACATGTAATCTAGAATTGTAATCTAGAATTGTGTTACCTTTGTACAGTGAGAATTGAAAAAAACTAAAGTACCCTCCCAAATGAATTTGTCATTCAAGATTCAATCCTTGTTATATGATAGCAATTGCCCTTTTTGTTCATGCTCAATCTATGCCAGGGAATAAAACAAAAGAATTTTTCAATGAAGGTTCAGACGTGAACCGAAACGTCGACCAAGAATAAATGTAGTTTCACTTAATACAGCCTGTTGATCCAAAAAAAACCCATTAACCTTATTTAATAAGTATATGATTGGAGTTATTTAGTATTGTGATATATATATATATATATATATATATATATATATATATATATATATATATATATATATATATATATATATATATATATATATATATATATATATATATATACGGCCATTCACGTTATTCGACACGAAGAGATGGCTAAAGTATTTGATTTTATAAAAGTTCTTTCTCTAGAATGGATAGTTACCTTTTAGAACAACATTTTAAAAATGTTTTCATGTTATACAGCGTGTGCCAAAAATGCATTAAGGTATTTTTTAAATGGAATACCTTGTATATTATTTCATTTTTGGATTTTACAGTGAAAACAAATTCCAGTTTCATCATTAATTCACCTAAACCTTATGGTTTTCGGAATATTTCGTTTTTTGTGAAAATGTAGTATCAGTTTTAACGCTCAAACTCTCAACTAGTGTTTTCTTGATTTCAACCAGATTAATGATATAAGGCCTACTAACTGGATCAAGCAAATAAGAGATATTTCGAAAACTATAAGGTTTACGTGAATTAAACCTTAATGAAACTGGCATTTGTTTTCACTGTAACATCCAAAAAAGAAATAATATACATGGTATTCCATTTAAAAAATATCAACTTTGCTAGGTACTTCATGTTTTTCGCACACCCTGTACAATATGAAAATATGTTTAAAATATAGTTCTAATAGGTCCCTATCCATCCTGAAGAAAAAATTTTCATAAAATCAAACACCATATATATATATATATATATATATATATATATATATATATATAAATTTATATTTATCTCAGAAATCAAAATTATTCAAAATTCATTGTTTAGGTTAGGAGGTCTAAAACGGATAAAAAAATTACACCCGCATCTGAAAGTGGACTTTCGATTTATTGCAATAGTCTATTATAAATTTCAGTAAACAAAGGAAACCATCCATAGAAATAATAAATCCCAATTCGAAAAATCTACGTAATGACAATGTTAATTTTTTTATGTTACATCAGAGCATCTGTCTTCCCACTGCGAATCTAGATATTATTGAACTGGATATCATGATAAAAAGTTGAAGAAAATATTTCAACAGTTGGGGCCGCATAATTTGAAATTACAACTAGACAAGTGTAAATTTTTAAATACAGAAATAACATATTTAGGTGATATAATTACTGACCAAGGAGTCAAACCAGACCTAAAGGAAGTAGTTGCATTACAAATATAAAATCTCCTGAAACCGCCAAAAGATTCATGCGATGTATTTGTTATTACCGCAGATTTATAAAAGACAAAAATAGCCAAACCATTAACATTGTTGTTACATAAAGCTATTGCATTCAAATCGGATAAACCCCAATAAAAAGCTTTCAAAATATTCAAATGAAAATATAACTAATGAACTAATACTATGTAATCCAGATTTCAATAAACCTTTTATATTAACTACAGACTATTCAAATGAATCGATACATACAGTTCCATCATATGAAGAAATTGGAAAAAATAAACCAATTGCATGTTACTCTAAAACAAGAGATAAAAGTGAAGTAAACTTTTCAACGGCAGAAAACGAATTATCAGCAATCATCGATTCGTGTGAACATATCAGACTTTAATTTATTCGAAGCTGATAAAGTTTGATTTCTAGCTGATCATAAACCTTTAATATATCTTAACAAAAGCACGAAGCCTTCAGGAAGGTTACCAAGATTTTTCAAATTACTAGTTCATAATTAAGATATAGTAAAATATATATAAGTAAAATATTTTAGAAAACGCGAGAGCTGGGAAATATAAATCTGATGCAATAGTCTATTATTTTCTAGGCATCTGCAAATACATTTGAAGATATAAATCAAATTCATACATAGCAATTAATGGAATTGAAAATATCTTGAATATGGATAAATTTTAAATATTTACACAAGCAAAATATACGGATCACAAAAACAAAGCAATTGAGCTGATACTAGATAATATCTAAAACTTTGTTTAATATTATTCTACTGATCATTCTTATAGAAATCAATTTCAAGAATATGTGAAGGAAAAATTTTCACCTTCATCAGAAAATTACCGACTTTTCAAACTCGCAAAACAAAAAGAAATCTTTGAATATAAAAGCTCATAAAATCAACTGAATATAGTCGCGTACTAATTAATCGAATATCTCAGGCAGTCAAATTGTTATTTGGCATCCCCGATTCAAATGATTTAATTTTATACTAATTCTTTATATAAAATAACTCTTAATCAACAACAACCAGAACAATTATATTTGTTCAATATAAATGTTTAAAACAAAACATAATTAGTTTTATATCAAATGTATTCACTGTCAGTAGGTACTACATCATAAAGACCGATCATTATTTTCATATATATATATATATATATATATATATATATATATATATATATATATATATATATATATATATATATATATATATATATATATATATATATCTGTGAACTATTTTTAACTTTTTGATAATTATTAGCAATAACAGACTTGGTGAATCTCAAAAAAAACTCGATTTTATTAATGTTACTTAGATTCTTACAGGGTACACAACATTTGGGATTAGAATTTAAAAGTAAGAGAATTATTGAAAAAGTTTTGCAAAGCCACGAATGTCGTGGCGAAACGTAAACTTTTCAATAAAATCGAGTTTTTTTGAGATTCACCTAGCATGTTATTGCTAATAATTATCAAAAAGTTATATAAATATATATATATATATATATATATATATATATATAAATATATATATATATATATATATAAATATATATATATATATATATATATATATATATATATATATATATATATATATATATATATATATATATATATATATATATATATATATATATATATATATATATATATATGGGTATGTGTGTGTATGATAAAGATAATAGTGCGTAGCGCAATTTAATTGAAAAATTCGTGTGTGGCGTCGATGTTGAATTTTCCAACATTTTATCTTAAAGGATGAATGGAAATTCCATATCGTCAAATCTCATGAATCAAGCTCTGTGGGAATGTTGATTCAATTGATCACCACTATTTCAAAAGAGTCTCGCAGTGTTGTATTAATCACTTCAAAATATATATAATCATATGATTATATACATATGATAATATATATATATTCATATATATATATATATATATATATATATATATATATATATATATATATATATTAAATATATTCAATATATATATATATATATATATATATATATATATATATATATATATATATGTATATATATATATATATATATATTTATCTATATATATATATATATATATTTATATATATATATATATATATATATATAATTATTTATTCGAATTGTTGTTGCCTGTGATTTATTTTTAATCTCTTGGATAATTATTAGCAATAACAGGCTGGTTGAATCTTAAAAAACTCGATTTAATTAATAAGTTGACGTTTCACTACGACATTCATAGTTATTCAAAACTTTGAAAAAAATTGAAAATTCTTTGACATTTATTGACTTGAAAAAATTGAATAGATAAGATTGATCTGTCTTGTTAAAAATTCTTTCGGATGTGGCTGTTCTTTGTTATTTATTACGTGCTATTCAGTCTAATATTAACATTCAAAATTGTTATCATTAGAAGGCAAGGGAAAATACAGAAACCTTTACCTATGTAATGTTCGAAAATAATAATAATAGGGTACTATTTATTTAACAGAAAAGAAATTAGTCACGGGAAAATATTAAAAAAGTAGAGCAGAATTATCGGTATAGAACGTTTATATGGAAGCAGCCGTTGACACGTGTTTCGGACTCTTTGGTCCTCATCAGAACGGCGGAGCTAAGTATTGGATTGAAAATTTGGAGATGAAAATAGTTTAATAAATAAAATCCTCTGTTATGGAAGAAAATCACTTATTTGTGGTTTTTTGTTTGAACTCTCCGGTATGGGAGATTTGGTCAAACTTTGCCACGGAGGCGATTAATTCCATCCGAGAGATCTCAGAAAGAGTAAATTAACATTAAAAAAGAAAATTAGTTTTGGGAAATATTAAACAAGTAAAGCAAAAATTATCGTAAGTAATTGCACAAGTGCATCAAAATAACCGATAATTTTGCATGGCAGCGTGTTGTCAAAAAACTGCATGAGTTCATTTTCATTTTTGGAGAAAGAGCCCGACACCGAAGGTGGAGGGCTCTTTCTCCAAAATATGAAAATGACCGAATGCAGTTTTTTAAAGACAACATGCCGGAATGCGAAATTTTCTGGTTATTTTGATGCACGAGTGTAATTTGGGGGAATATTTCCCGAATAAACTTTCAACTTGTCAAACTGACGTTAGTAATTCATAAATTTTCAGCTTGTCATCAATAACCGTGATATGAACTATGCTACTATGCAATTATCGGTCTACAATGCAATTATCGCAGGGCTCTTTCGCTTTCTACAATGCAATTATTGCTGTAATTTTCGATAATTGCATTCCATTTATAAGGGTTTTGTGACAGGAGGGAAATATTCGGTATAGTTCGTTTATATGGAAGTAGCCGTTTTTAATGAAATTTTTATTTAGAATTTCAAATTTTTTTTAAATGAAAAAAGGTACTTACAATATAAAACAATGTAGTTTGGGATCATTGCCATATTTTCAGCTTGCAATATTTAATTATTTATTCGAATTGTTGTTGCCTGTGATTTATTTTTAATCTCTTGATAATTATTAGCAATAACAGGCTGGTTGAATCTTAAAAAACTCGATTTAATTAATAAGTTGACGTTTCACTACGACATTCATAGTTATTCAAAACTTTTGAAAAAAATTGAAAATTCTTTGACATTTATTGACTTGAAAAAATTGAATAGATAAGATTGATCTGTCTTGTTAAAAATTCTTTCGGATGTGGCTTTGTTATTTATTACGTGCTATTCAGTCTAATATTAACATTCAAAATTGTTATCATCAGAAGGCAAGGGAAACTACAGAAACCTTTACCTATGTAATGTTCGAAAATAATAATAATAGGGTACTATTTATTTAACAGAGAAGAAATTAGTCACTTCCATATAAACGAACTATACCGATAATTTTTGCTTTACTTGTTTAATATTTCCCAAAACTAATTTTCTTTTTTAATGTTAATTTACTCTTTCTGAGATCTCTCGGATGGAATTAATCGCCTCCGTGGCAAAGTTTGACCAAATCTCCCATACCGGAGAGTTCAAACAATAAACCACAAATAAGTGATTTTCTTCCATAACAGAGGATTTTATTATAAAAATTTCATTTAAAACGGCTACTTCCATATAAACGAACTATACCGATAATTTTTGCTTTACTTGTTTAATATTTTCCCAAAACTAATTTTCTTTTTTAATATTAATTTACTCTTTCTGAGATCTCTCGGATGGAATTAATCGCCTCCGTGGCAAAGTTTGACCAAATCTCCATACCGGAGAGTTCAAACAAAAAACCACAAATAAGTGATTTTCTTTCCATACAAGAGGATTTTATTTATTAAACTATTTTCATCTCCAAATTTTCAATCCAAATACTTAGCTACGCCGTTCTGATGAGGACCAAAAGAGTCCGAAACACGTGTCCAACGGCTGCTTCCATATAAACGTTTCTATACCGATAATTCTGCTCTACTTTTTTAATATTTTCCCGTGACTAATTTCTTTTCTGTTAAATAAATAGTACCCTATTATTATTATTTTCGAACATTACATAGGTAAAGGTTTCTGTAGTTTCCCTTGCCTTCTAATGATAACAATTTTGAATGTTTAATATTAGACTGAATAGCACGTAATAAATAACAAAGAACAGCCACATCCGAAAGAATTTTTAACAAGACAGA
>JARQZK010004694.1:0-21480 GCA_030704885.1 Cynegetis impunctata
ATAAACTAAAGGACGTATATTACATTAATTTTAAAAGTCATCCAAAATATATTCTTACCCTTAACGTAAATAATCAACAAATTGAAATGAAACATAGAGAATAAAACATTTTTACTACACATACTTATCACAGTCAACGGCGTTGCTAGGTCAGTTATTTCTGAACGTATAGCAGAGGAGCATACAGTTTGGTTGTATTATTTACATCTTTCTTGTCATTAAATGCACATTTTATATTTTTTTGGATTTCCAACGATTCAAGAAATTCTCTTTTTTGGTGTTTGGCTCAGTTTTTAATATTTTCGTTTCATTTAAATTGAATGAGGGGGGTTTTTCGTTATTCTATGTTTTGTCAGGGCGGTGGAGTTGTTTCTGTCGTAAATACGACATCTGCCATAAACAACTCCACCGCACTGACAAAACATGAAATAACGAAGAACCACTCATTCAATTTCAATAAAATAATAGTAAAAATGTTTTATTCTCTATGTTTCATTTTAATTTGTTGATTATCTACGTTAAGGGTAAGAATATATTTTAGATGACCTCTAAAATTAATGTAATATACGTCCCTTAGTTTATAGATTTTGAAAAAGGCCATAAAATGGTCGAAACTTCAATAAACAATCATTTGCATGACAACTAAAATGCATCATTTAATGTGAACACCAAGAACATATTACGAAAATATATATATATATATATATAGGTATATATATATATATATATATATATATATATATATTATATATATATATATATATATTATATATATATATATGTTTATATATATAGATATATATATAATATATATTATATATATATATATATATAGATATATATATATATATATATATATATATATATATATATATATATATATATATATATACATATGTATATATATATATATATATATATATATATAACAATAATGATAAGAGGATTCAACGGGTTGAAACAACGGGCCAGTTCAAATGTACTTCATTTATTCATAGTCAACGTTTCGGCTTTACATTCGAGCCTTCATCAGGACACTAAAAAAGATTTGTTTAACATATTATCTAATAGATTTCTTCTTCCATATTAAACAACCAAGGCTTACCGGATAACGAGATTGAGAACGAAAATCAACATCTTAGAAAAACAGAAAAATATCTACCATATCGCATTATCTAGTTTAACATTCACACTAAACATATTTAAATTAACATTTAACAAAAAGATGAGAGGCATTTCAAAGGCCGAAAATTAGAAACAAAACACTGAAAAATATATGTGTACATCATGTGAGAGAATGAATTGTTAGGTTATTATTTTGAAGGTTAATCATCTGCTTGAACATTGAAAACCAAATTATAACCATCTGTGATTATTGTTTTTTTTCTTGGTAAGCTGATATTTGTAGTTGGCCTTTATGTTTCAACAATTGAGCTTCCTGTTCTATGATTATAATGAATGAGGAAAGAATAAATACTGCTGATATTTTTTATGTCCGTTCTTGAATTCATTGAGTTGTTACTTTTTTTTTATATGGTACATTTCAAGAAAGGACCTCTTTTTTAAGTTTTGTTCATACTCAAGTATTTTTGTGTCACTAAAATTCATTACATGGTTTGAATTTCTACAATGTTCCGCCAGGGCACATACTTTTTTAGGGTTTTTTATATCACTTTTATGTTGTACTATTCTTTTTTTTTAATTGTTGGGAGGTTTGACCTATGTAGGTTAAATTGCATTCTGAACAAGGAATTTAACCTGCATAGGTCAAACCTCCCAACAATTAAAAAAAAGAATAGTACAACATAAAAGTGATATAAAAAACCCTAAAAAAGTATGTGCCCTGGCGGAACATTGTAGAAATTCTAACCATGTAATGAATTTTAGTGACACAAGAATACTTGAGTATGAACAAAACTTAAAAAAGAGGTCCTTTCTTGAAATGTACCATATAAAAAAAAAGTAACAACTCAATGAATTCAAGAACGGACATAAAAAATATCAGCAGTATTTATTATTTCCTCATTCATTATAATCATAGAACAGGAAGCTCAATTGTTGAAACATAAAGGCCAACTACAAATATCAGCTTACCAAGAAAAAAACAATAATCACAGATGGTTATAATTTGGTTTTCAATGTTCAAGCAGATGATTAACCTTCAAAATAATAACCTAACAATTCATTCTCTCACATGATGTATACATATATTTTATTTTTCACTTGTATATAATATGTTTATTTCACCTTGGATACGGTTGCTATAAACACACTCATTATGCCCTAGGCCATTATGCCCGCATTTGCGGGCATAATGGATTCAAAACGCCCGCTCATTGTACTAGGAGAAATTAAGCAAATTTCATTGATTTAATACTTCATAATCCTTGTCGTATACGACTCTGGATTTCTCCGGCAATGAATTATTCGCAGCTTTGGCTGCATTTTCTATGATATTCTTGGGTAAATTCATTTTCATTTCCATTATTTCTATAAGACTACACAGAGAAAGCAGCATGACATTCACTGAATATGATGACAAAAATATTCACAAACGTCAAAATATCAACAAATGACATGCCTACTATGAGAAGGAACATAGATAGGAGCAATGAAACGATTTTAAAATCGCTTTTTCATCATAATATAATAATTTTTTCGTGAAAAATAAAATCTTGTATGCACCGCGTGCGTTACTAGATCCTTATGCCCATCGGGCAACATTCATCCCTCGGGCCAGAGGCCCTCGGGCCGAATGTTTCCCTCAGGGCATAATGATCTATATAACGCACTTGGTACATAAATAACTATTTCAGTGTTTTGTTTCTAATTTTCGGCCTTTGAAATGCCTCTCATCTTTTTGTTAAATGTTAATTTAAATATGTTTAGTGTGAATGTTAAACTAGATAATGCGATATGGTAGATATTTTCCTGTTTTTCTAAGATGTTGATTTTCGTTCTCAATCTCGTTATCCGGTAAGCCTTGGTTGTTTAATATGGAAGAAGAAATCTATTAGATAATATGTTAAACAAATCTTTTTTAGTGTCCTGATGAAGGCTCGAATGTAAAGCCGAAACGTTGACTATGAATAAATGAAGTACATTTGAACTGACTCGTTGTTTTAACCCGTTGAATCCTCTTATCATCATTGTTTTGGTTTATCACGTACCTACGGGGTTACTTTTTCCACATATATATATATATATATATATATATATATATATATATATATATATATATATATATATATATATATATATATATATATATATATATATATATATATTTGTATAGGTATATATTCGGGTGTCCCGAAATTGAACGTCAATAATTCAACCAAGTATTCTACTTCGAAAAATAGAGATAAAAGTTCATATAAACTAGGGTCCCCAACTTCTTAGTTTTTAAGTTACAGGGTGTTCATGTACTAAAAGTAAGTATTACAATATTTTTAGGAGTGCGTTGAGCATTTGTGTATTTGAAAATATGAAGCTTTTTGTACAAATAAGGTACTCCTCTCATACTTCTCTAGGAAGCAGCATTTTCGAGAAAAATGCAATTGAATATTTCTTTACGAATTGATTTTTTGTTTTTCAATGTGCAAATCGAAGAGAAAATAATCAGTAGACCTGAAAACAAATGACGTTTTTTGATTTGCTAGGTAAAGGAAAATAAGATGTCAATTATCAATCGCCCAGTTTTTAATTTTGCTGCTTGTTGCCGACAAAAACCTATATATATATATATATATATATATATATATATATATATATATATATATATATATATATATATATATATATATATATATATGTAAATTGACGTATTGGCGTAGTGCTGTTTGTGAGTTATTACTCGTCGAACACTATGCAGCCTAACTTAAATTAATAAGGAAGGCACACTAATTATTATTGAATTAATACAGCGATGATAAAGTTTTGTATATCGTTTATTTTCCTCTTCTTACAACTGTGTTCTGTTCGAATGGTGAATAGTGACTGGTCTACATTA
Source organism: Cynegetis impunctata (assembly GCA_030704885.1). NCBI lineage: Eukaryota > Metazoa > Arthropoda > Insecta > Coleoptera > Coccinellidae > Cynegetis > Cynegetis impunctata. The sequence goes on from JARQZK010004694.1 coordinate 4,013, forward strand.
CTGAATTTTACACACTAAGAACTATATAAATTTATGGTCTGCCTTTCGAGGCCGAGTAGGTACCTAATAGAGATACTGCCTGTCGACAAACAATTCTTTGAGAGGGTGCAAGATCTGCTTTCACTGTTGGAATTTCTATTGAAAACTATATTGCACATAGTAAAATGAATATCTCGAGGATGAAATACCAGGAACCATAAATATAACTAACAAACATTGGTTTCTACGAATTCTTAAAAGGCAACTGAACATACCGCGCGCCTTGAACGTACTACGTTCAAATGTTGATTTATAATATGAATTTGATGAGCTACAAGCTATTCATACATGTACATCTGAACGACTTGCTATCCTTCTAAATCTATTCTACTATAAACTAATTGATACCTAAAATTAATATTTACAATATACAATAATTACAATATACACTTGAATTTATCGTTCAATTGGCAAAGGTGCAACGCGCGCGATGCTTCGTTTGTATGTCCCAGACTGGGTCCTTACGGTCACAACACGCACTTTACCGTCGTCTCCCGGAAAAACTTCCGAAATTCGGCCAAGGGGCCAATGCAGGGGTGGTGTGTTGTCCTCCTTCAAGAGAACCATAGTGCCTAATTTTATACTCTCAGCAGGTTTCTGTTGCCACTTTGTTCTAGTATTAAGTTGGTTCAAGTATTCTTTGTACCATCTCTGCCAAAAGTGCTGCTTAATGAACTGTATATGTTGCCATGTGGACAACCTGTTGACAGGCTCCTTGCTAATGTCTGAATTTGGCAAACTTGTGAAAAGTGTCTCCTATGAGGAAATGAGCGGGTGTCAAAGTTCGAAAATCATTTGGATCTTCGGACAAGGGTGTGATAGGTCGGGAATTAAGGATTGCTTCAATTTCATTTGTATAAGTCTGTAACTCCTCGTATGTAAATAATTGATCTCCGATTACTCTATAATAGTGATATTTAAATGATTTTACTGCCGCTTCCCACAATCCGCCGAAATGTGGTGATCTAGGGGGTGAGAAATGCCAGCTGATTCCCTTACCTACCAGGAAATCCGTGATGATATCATTATGAGATTTTGAATTAATTAGGTTCGCGAATTTCTCGATATCATTTTTAGCCCCTACAAAATTGGTTGCATTATCTGAATATAAATTTAATGACCGTCCTCGTCTTGCAAAAAATCTACGTAATGCACCTACAAATGCATCCGTTGTCAAATCTGTAACTAATTCAATATGTACCGCCTTTGTGACGAAACATACGAATATGCATGCATATACCTTTAATTTGTTTCGATTTCTGAATCGTTTTTCCTTAATAAAAAAATGGTCCGCAATAGTCTATTCCAGCATTCAAAAAATGGTCGAGTTTGGGTCACACGATTTTTAGGTAGATCACCCATGAAGTACGGGTAATCTGTAGGTTTGGCACGGAAACAAGTTACACATTTTCGGATGACCAATTTTTACCGTGCTCTTACCATTGATAGGCCAATATTTTGATCTAACTGCGTTAAGTGTTGCTTGCGTACCACTGTGTAAATGTATAATGTGTTGTTCGTGAATTAATAATTGAGTAATATGATGATTCTTTGGCAAAACAATGGGATGTTTCTCAGAATAATCAAGAGTCGAATTTTTTAATCGTCCGCCTACCCGAATCAAACCGTTATCATCTAAAAATGGACTTAGTGCCTTAAGTTCGCTATTTGAATTCACATTACTACTCTTATATAAATTTTGTATATCATTTGGGAAACATTCGTACTGTAATCCCTTTAAAATTTGATCTAATGCGTTGTTAATTTCATGTATTGCTAGATGGCCGGATAACTGAGGTTTTTTCTTACGACTATTGTTGACGAAACGTAATACATATGCCATTACTCTTTTCGTTTTTGATATAGTTGAGAATTTCATTATCACTAGGCGAGGTTCCACAGAAGCCGATAAATTTGTTGTCGCTTTCAATTCAAACATTGGTACTATTGGCATTGATCGATTTGGCCAATTTGATTCGTCTAATTGAAGCCATTTCGGTCCTGTTTTCCAATCGTCGTTTTCTGAAAACTCAATAGGTAGCTGACCGCGTGAAAGAATATCTGCAATATTATGTTCACTAGGTACGTGTTTCCAGCGCATCGTTTTTGTATTATCTCTGATTTCCGATACTCTGTTCGCAACGAAAGTTTTCAAAAGATATGGTTGGGTATTAATCCATTGTAGCGTGATAGATGAATCTGACCATAAATATATTTCATCAATTCGTTTATTAATTATTGGTGAAACTATATTTATTAATTGTGATAATAACAATGCCGCGCATAACTCTAATTTTGGAATGGATATGGTTTTAAGTGGAGCTATTCGATTTCGTGAGCAAAATAAATTCGTGAAAATTTCGCCATTTTTGTCTATTGAACGTATGTAGCAACAGGCCCCATATGCCCTTTCACTTGCGTCGCAGAACCCATGGATTTCAATGCGCTTGGCGTTTTTAATGATTGTCTTCCTCTCAAAATTTATTTTATTCAATTTTTGTAATTGTTGTTGTAAATTAATCCAAGCCGTATGAATATTTTGTGGCAGCGATTCATCCCAACCTGTATTGCATTGCCACAATTGCTGCATGAGAATTTTTGCGCTTACTATTACAGGACCCAGTAAACCTATCGGATCATAAATCCGTGCAATATTTGACAAGACGCTTCTTTTCGTGATTTTTGTATCAAATTGTTCACTTACTTCATATGTAAAAGTATCGGTTAGTCGATTCCATTTTACCCCAAGTGCTTTTGTTTCCAACTTATTGTTCGTAAATAAATTAACGTAAGATTGTTGACTAGGCATTGACTCCACAATCTCTGTGTTATTTGAAACCCACTTTCTCAGCGTGAATCCCCCTTCTTTCGTTAAATTAATCAATTGATCTCGTAAATTTTTTGCATCTTCTATCGTATCTGCCCCTGTTATAATATCGTCTACATAACTATCGCGTTTAATGACTGTACTTGCGGCAGGATATTTTACGCGTTCGTCTTCCGCGAGTTGAAGCAAGACGCGAGTAGCCGAATGGGGTGCGGAAGCGCAACCGAACAAAACAACAGGAATATAAAAAATCTTTAGTTCTGCCGTATCGTTTTCACGCCACAAAATCAACTGATATTGAACGTCTCTTTTATCAAGGAGAATTTGTTTGTACATTTTTTCGATATCAGCTAACATGACTATTTGATGTGTCCTAAATCTGAGAATTATCTCGAAACTTGAATTCTGAACGACCGCTCCAACCTTAAGACAATCGTTCAGTGAAATTCCGTTACTTGTTTTTGCTGATGCATTATATACTATGCGTACCTTCGTTGTATCACTTGATTCCTTTATGACGGGATGATGTGGAAGAAAACAATGTCTTTTACTAATTTCCTGTAACTTAATTTCTACCATATGGCCTAATGTAATAGCCTCACGCATTCCTTCAATATATTGTGATTTCAACTCCGCGTTTTTAGCTAACCTGCGCTCTAATCTATAAAACTGTTTCTCCGTTGAACTGTATGATTCACCTAGTTTTTTCAATTTTGTTGTTGAACGGCAATCGCACAGTATACCGTCCTGTATCCAAATCGCGTTTTGTATGACGTTTGAAATGTTCTTCTACCTGATACTCTTCTTCTGATAAGAATTTCCGTTTTTTCGATTTCTTCGATTTCCCAGAATCTGTTTATACTCTTGTCTAACGAATTGAATGTAAGCATACAATTATTTGCCAGTACCGAATAATTATTGTGTTCACCTATCTTACCAGAAATTATCCAACCTAATTTTGTTTTATGTAACCGTGCTTTATGTCCCGGAATTTCTATTTGTCCTATACACAAAAGATTATAAAACACTTCTACTCCTAGCAATGCATCAATTTCTCTTGGCTCGTGAAATCGCGGATCGGCAAGTTTTATGTTATGAGGAATATTAAGCGCGTGTTTGTTAATGATATGATTCGGCAGATTATTACAGATTTTAGGCAAAACTAAGAACTCGAGTATCTCACTATAACTACTGTGATTTGAATGTATTTCCGCATTAATTGAGTGCTTTATACGCGTTTCTAAACGATTCAAACCTTCAACTGGTAGATCCACGGTTTTCAACGGCAAGTTCAATAAATCCGCGAAACGTCTTGTAATAAAATTGGACTGCGATCCACTGTCCAATAATACTCTAGCCTGAAACATTTTACCATTTTTACCTTTTATATCGATCATTGCAGTTGATAGTAATATTTGTGTATGCAAAATCGCATTATGCGACTTCGTGCTTGGACCCGGAGAACTATCTAAATCTAAATTCGTTGGTGCTTCGCGATTTGTTTCGTTTCTTTCATAATGTAAAAGAGTATTATGCCTTTTGCCACATTTTTTGCACGAAGACCATTTACACTCAGTGCTACGATGTCCTGAATTAAAGCAATTTTTACATAACTTCGCCTTTTCAACCTTTTCCGCGCGTTCCCTTATTCCCATTTTCAAAAATTCCATACAGGCGTATACTCTATGTGAACCTTTGCAAATAAAACACGAATAAGATTTATGAGTTGTATTCATTGACTGTCTTTTATTGAGGTGATAATTTTCCTTATTTGGATGGTTGAATTTTTGTGTGACATTAGTTGCGGTTGCTTGTAGTATGTGATATCGTTGTTCTAAGAATTCCATGAATGAAGCAAAACTTGGTACTTCTGAACCCTTAATTATTTTTTTCCCAATCCGAATGTGTATTACGATCGAGTGTAGCTGGTATAAGATAAATCAGTAGCGTACCTCAAGTGTCAACCGGTTCACCTAACGACTTTAATGCGCGTAAGTGTGTTTGAATTTTATCGATCATTTTTCTCAAATCAATTGCGGATTCCTTCGAAATATTGGGTTGTTCTAATATAAATTTTATGTGATTTTGAATAATTACTCTCTTGTTGTCAAAACGATTTTTTCAATAATTCCCACGCTACGGCATAATTTGTTTCCGTTGTTTCTAGTGCGTTTATAACGAACTTTGCCTCCCCTTTCAAACATGACCTCAAATAATGCAATTTTTGAATCCCAGAAAGACTATCCTCATTGTGAATGATTTGTTCAAATGAATTATAAAAAATCTAACCATGTTTCGTATGTACCGTCAAAGGTAGCTAGCTCAATTTTGGGTAACCTGATGTTATTAGATACTGTAATATCCGCACTTTGTAATTTATCAGACGAGATGCTCTTTGAATGTGAATTTGCCGCAGATGAATAACTTTCTACTAAAGTCATGAGCTCTACTTATTGTGCTGTAATAAAGAATTTCAAACTCGTCAAATTCGTTAGATTCTTCATTGGATATTTCGTCGATTTTAATTTGTATATTTTCAAACTGATCAAGACTATTTTCGATATTTTTTAAGCGTAACTTAACTTCAGTTGAACTATTCGGAGTTTGTTCGTTATTTAAAAAATTAATGAACTTAGTGAGTTTAGATTTTAGAATACTCCTTTGTTTTCTTAATGAAACTAACTCGTTTGATTCTGGCATATTTATGAAAAGTATTATAGTTACAGATAAATGAAATGTAGAAGCAGGGTTTGAGTGATATGTAATATAGGAGCTAAGACACTTATCTTAAGTTTGGCTTTTCTGGTTTGAAGAAATCCCTCTGGTCGGTGAGGATGAAATATGCTGATTCTTCCTTCTTTTGGATGATTGGGATTATTGACTTGATTGTATACACTGTATTTGCTCCACTTGAATTCAACGATTTATGTTTCTGAGTCACCTTCACAGTTCACGTATTAATTCACTTTATTATCACTGCTGCGTTTTTATATATTGAATTATTCTTGGTTTTCGCGTACAAACTGAACTGTTTTCCCGGTGTATAAGCTTGTGCATCCGGCTCGAAGGACCATGTAAATTGACGTATTGGCGTAGTGCTGTTTGTGAGTTATTACTCGTCGAACACTATGCAGCCTAACTTAAATTAATATGGTAGGCACACTAATTATTATTGAATTAATACAGCGATGATAAAGTTTTGTATATCGTTTATTTTCCTCTTCTTACAACTGTGTTCTGTTCGAATGGTGAATAGTGACTGGTCTACATTACTGAATTTTACAAACTAAGAACTATATAAATTTATGGTCTGCCTTTCGAGGCCGAGTAGGTACCTAATAGAGATACTGCCTGTCGACAAACAATTCTTTGAGAGGGTGCAAGATCTGCTTTCACTGTTGGAATTTCTATTGAAAACTATATTGCACATAGTAAAATGAATATCTCGAGGATGAAATACCAGGAACCATAAATATAACTAACAAACATTGGTTTCTACGAATTCTTAAAAGGCAACTGAACATATATATATATATATATATATAATATATATATATATATATATATATATATATATATATATATATATATATATATATATATATATATATATTTTGGTGAAAAAAAAATATTGACCATCAATATTTTTAAAAATATATTTAGGTTTTAACTTACAAAAATATCACATACTTATATGAGTCAATGAGAAGTTAAATATGAGCGAAAAAGTTTATGAAGTGAAACGAGTTAATGAAGATTTCAGTGCTTGTAACTATTTCCTCCTAGTGAAAAGCTAGCATAACTTGTAGCTGTACCACTGGAACCGCTATATCCTCCCTTAGAACCTGAAGAACCAAAACTGCCAGATTTACTATATGATGGAGCGTGAGAAATGGAGAAAGATTGGGCTGAACCGGAATCTTTACCGCTATATCCACCACTAGATCCTCCAAATGAATATGAGTCATGAGCTCCTCCTAGACTTGCTTCGTGGATTCCGGATGATTCATAACCTCCGGATGAAGCAGATTCACCACCGTTATACCCAGATGACTCATATGAACCACCATAATTCTCCAAACCATGACCTCCTCCAATGCTACCACTATAATCTCCACCTAAATTGCCTCCATAACCTCCGCCAAATCCTGATCCAGAACCGGCACCAGCATTAGATCCACCTCCTACATAGATTGGTTGAGGAACATTGACGACTATTGGCTGTGGTACTCTAACAGCAACTGGCTGTGGTACTTCAACTGGGTATGGTCGAGGAACAGATACTGGAACTGGCACTCTTACAGGAACATGAACAGGTACTCGAACAGCGTAAGGTACTGGTCGATTTACTGTATATGGTACTGGTCTTGGTACTTCGACTCTTTGGGGCACAGGTACATCTACTTGCACAGGGCGAGGAACTGGAACTTCAACTCTCTGGGGCACTGGAACTGGGATATGTCTATTGACAGTGACAGGGTAAGGTTGTGGAACAGGAACTGGTACTGCTCTGTTGATTGTGGTAACGGTAGCCCCACTGGTACTAATTCCAGCGAAACCGCCAGCTGATCCTCCACCAAAACCTCCTCCTAGGTTTCCTCCTCCGATGCTTCCAGATCCGTATCCTCCGGATGAATATCCACCTGAACCATAACCTCCTGATAGTCCAGCATGACCATCTCCAAAGGAGTAACTTTCTCCACCTTGGTTACCTCCGAAAGAGTAGCTTCCACTTCCATATCCTCCATGGCTATTTCCAAGAGAATAACTTTCTCCGCCGTGATTTCCTCCGAGAGAGTAACTTCCGCTACCGTATCCTCCCCCTGAGCTGAGTTGTTCGTGACCACCAATGTCGATAACTCCTCGTTTATTGTTCTTGTTTTCTTTTTTGGCCTCACTGCTCAAAGCGATGCTAGCGACTGCCAATATTAATGATGAAATCTGAAAAATTCAATAGTAAAATATAGTGTAATATAACAAAATATATTTTGAGTGTGGTAATAATTTTTGTAATCGACGTTAATGAAAAAATCGTGTAAAAAATCTCATTATCAAAAAAAAGTTATTCGGTACGGAACAAATAAATATTATCCTATGTCCTCAATATATAGTAGAGTAAATATTAATTTTTGTAAAAGTTATAATATAGAAGCGCAAATCTGTGGCAAAAATATTTTTTCCAGTATTCGAGTGAATTGTTTATTCTGAAGAAATTAGGAAATTGTTAATATTGTCAAAATTCCATTTGTATATGATAGTTGATAGTTTTATTGTGCCATTTAATTAATTTTTCATGTATGTTGGATGGAATTCATCGATTTATCTGAATATAAAATATTCAGTTAATTTTTGAGATGATATTACGTTAATACTTACAATTAAAGGCTTCATGTTTAGCGAACGAAGAACCACAAACGAATGATGATGTTACCCTCAACTTCAATGCCTTTTATACTTGGAGGTAAACGGGGAAGGGTTACCTACGCATATAGTAGGAAGATTCAAGATTACACCGATTCCGACAATCGCAGAATACTTTCTCTGGGTTGATTTGACGCTATCGCTGAAATAGATCAGCGAACAAAATTGAAATGTGCTAAGTCAAGTACGAAATACACCTGGCTCGTTAAATTGTTTCGGATGGATTTTTTTTGAAGAAAAGATCATGCATTGTTGATCATCAAATTACTCTTTTGATGAACTGAAGAGTACAGTTCAGTGCTAATTCAAGGGTATTACTTCATATTGAATATTAATTTATCAATAACTCTAATATATAACAATGAAATCTATTATTATTGAAACAAAATTTCAGTGAGATAAAGCTTCAATAACAATTATATTTGATGAAAATAGAACAAGTATCATTTATTCAATGATTAAGTAGGAAATATAAAATTTTTTTTCAGGAAACAATCATCAATTTGTATTAATTCGTCTTGTTTACTCTAGTGAACAAATTTCATCTCAGTCTAATGGAAAAAACAAATATTCACATATATTTGTTCAGTCCTATGATCTAGGAGCTTGTTGCCTTTATTTTTTTGAGTCCTCATTTATGGGTGGTTTTACAACACATAATTTCGAAATTTTTGTTGTACCTAAACAGCAAGAAAACTATTAATGAAATACGCACTTCAAGGGTGAAAAATATTCTACACATGAACTTTTTGGAGACTGTATACTAGTTTTAGCAATGTAATCAAATATTATAAAATATAGCCATTGAAAACACTAAAGATGGTTCCTAGAAAATCTCTGGTTCGTTTACCTTATCAAGGTAAGTTAAACAAATCTGTAAAACGCAGAAAACAACTAATGGTGCGATAACTACATCCTTGCAAAAGTTATTCCATTAATTGTTTTGCAAAATCTGAAAGTAGGGATCTAGGTCTCAATAGACACTTGTCCGTAGTCTCACAAAAATAACAAGTTCTGAGAACATACACTATAGTGATTTTATTCCCTTCTCTCTTTTCAGAGGTTGAAAAAAATGTTTTGAGCATAATTATCGATATGTTGATTACATCAAAAATAGGAGACAAAATTGTTTTGTAAGTAAAAACTTATTGCGATTCTATATATGACTTATTTATATTGAAACTCAGATGAGCTCATATAAAGCCTTTTTTTTTTTACATGACGAAAGTTCTTTCCTTTAGATCACAACACAAGACGATTACGAGATGGACCTTACACTTTTATATTTTTGTAATAATATGTAATAAAGATTACTATTATTGAAAAACTAATAGAAGCTATATTGCAACTGGCGAAATATCTTGGTTTCGTCAATGAATACATTAACTGAAAAGTTGATTCATAGATTAATTATCAAAATACAGAGTCGATGTGCGTTTGTATAATATACAATTAAATTTTTACATATAAGGTAGGTACTCTACTAAGTGATCTAAGTTAAACTGGTTTGCTAGCAATAAATTTGCATAGCAACTTCATTTGTCAGTAGTAATAAAACTGTCTGTTGAATACAGAATTCGTTTAATAAATTTACCAAACCTGATTCTTTTTTTGAGGAAGATATAGGGTTAATAATATATATTTAAATTTCAAATTATGTGGGGTGGTTCGAAATTTTTATTTAATTTATTAAAGATAATTGTATAATAAAGAATTGTCCGGCAATTATTTTGTAATTTAAATGATTGTCAAATCTAAGGAGGATTCATTATTGACTAGTAAACTATCATTTTCTACAAGCCTTAATGATTTGAAGACTTGTTTAAACTTTGAGCTCAACCATTGACTGAAGATATTAAGTTTTTAGTACAAAATTATTATTAATTTTATTTTAATTAAAGGAACTTCATCAACATAAAATCTAGATGAAATTCATCAGCAGCATCAGAAGTTCGCAAAATATCATTTAAATGAACAAGTGTTTAAACCTTTACCCGATTACGTTGAATAATAATCTTTGCCAATTTTGTGTTTTTTGCACACTTAATCGTTTTAGAGATTTTCGTATACAAATAAACCAGTCAAATTTTTATATTGAAAGCTTCGTTTATTCACAAAAAGGAAAACATTTTCGATTAATCAAATTTTAAATGATTCAAACAATCAAAATATTTGCAGAAGTACTCCTACCGTAGAGGAACTAAATACTGATCTAGGAAATGTGAATGACTTTAATACTGCTCTTAAGGTCCTATTCCATTCTTAATTCGTTCACTTAAATTAAGTAATTATGAAGATTCCTATATTTAATCTCATGTAAGTCAATGAGTTCCTTATGTTGATAAATTCCATTATACCTTTCAATTGTTGTTAATGAAACACATTATACTTATGTAATCTATGTGAATCAGATCAGAAAGATTGCCTGCTTGTATGTAGGCTAATTTAAAATTATCTGAAATCAAACTTGCTTTAATTCCCACAGTTACGTGTGGTAACTTTTAATAGCAAATTAAACGAAGTTGTGCACCTATGCAGCTTCAAGCTATTCAGAAATATTACAAAATGCTCAAGCATATGCTAATTTGGTTCATATTTCCTTGAGAATCAGAGTTGGTATGGAATTCGAGTTATATTGATTTTACGGTATTCTTTACACTTTCAATATTTGCCAACTGAAGAATTGCTCAAAATCCGTAATATTCTAAATAGATATTCATTCACGAAATCAATCAAAAGATGGAAGCTATATCGATATATGGGTATATATATATATATATATATATATATATATATATATATATATATATATATATATATATATATATATATATAATATATATATATATATATATATATATATATATATATATATATATATATAATATATATAAATATTCACATGTATGTATATATAACCTAAACATTTAATCTTAACATATCTCCCCTTATGTTCTTCGAAAAGCATTTGGATAAGACTGTCTCGTTTGTCTTATTGAAAGAAAATGAAACTTGTTTGGAAGATTTACCTCTCAAACATTACTTGCAAATTTATTTCGTATTCATTAATATTAAATCTTTTATTTTCCACTTCGAAGGACTTCCATCAGTTACTGCCAATTATCACAAATTATATTATTTTAAGAAACATTATTGATGCAGAAGATGGAGTGATTGGCATTCTAGGAATGTTATCGTACAAAGATCAGAAATGAATTAATTACATTTGGAAAGTTGAACTAATGAGATCATAACTTGCGAAATATTTTTTATCGTTCCCTGTAACATGTCTTTCTTTCAAAGTTTCGAACTGCACATTCAATTTACACAAGACTTCAACATTGTTTTCACCTTCCTGATAAGACAATACTTCCAACAAATGCTCGCAATCATAATTTCCACAGGTGTCTATTGTTTTCATATTGAAATTCATGGATTGTGGGAATTTCTTGCATGTAAGTGTTTTCGGAAATTTAATTTTTTACCTTATTAATAGTGAAAGCATTTCTTGACAATGGTTATGAGGATATTCAGTATTATTCTACTTACGTACTTAAAATATCAAGCATAAGTACACCATATCATTTTAAAATATTAAAACAACTACAATAGTTAATAGCGAAAAGTACTATCAATGCAAATCGAAAAACGTAAATTCTTCAATAATAGAATAAATAATCAAGTCCCCAAAGAGTTACTTGGTCCTCTCACTCTCATCATATGGGAAGAATTCTTTTTCAGAAGTTAAGGAAATATATAAAATATAGGGTATTTCGGGTACGTGATATCTACCTTCTCAATACAATCAAGAAACGTTAAACTCATTAGTCAACTATAGGGTAAGCATTTGAGGCACCCTTGATGATCTTTTTCGCAGTTCTCATTACGTCAGCTCACTTCACTAGGAAATTTATTCGATTAATTTCGACGAAATATCCTAGGTTTTCATTTTAGCATTAATTCACCACTGTTCTTAGAGCCACAAATATTTCATATTCTTTTGCATATATATACAGGGCTTTCATTTAAAAACTTGACACTCACGTGATATGCGTGAAGAGGTAGATTTGTGGAAATCGCCGAAAAACGTCAAAAAATTTATTGAGGGGCTTTTCACGTAAAACTGGACTCCGCCCTTCAACCCCCTAACCCCCAGAGCTACCACCCCAAAATTTTTAAATGGATTCGAAACCCGGCGAACTGACAGCGTCCGGTCAAGAAAGAACTTTTATTCTTTTATGATTACAGAATTTCCAACATCTGAGTAAAACCTGGGATAGGAATATATAGATTCCTACCGATAAGGGCAAAAATATTTATAATTTGGACTTTTATTGACATCTGTAGTATATCTTGCATTCTTTCTATGTCAGCTATCAGTTCAAATTTAATTATTTCGAGCGATGTGTTTTGAATTAAATAAATTTCCTTCTTGATGTAATCCTCGAAATGTTAAGCATTTATTTGTCATACATTATTATATTGCATAACTTGTTTGTGTTTATAACGCAAAATATTTTTAACATAAAACACCTGTTTTTACAGCGCAGAACAATACCTACATTATATACATTATTAGTATTCATTTCGACAACAATTTTACTTGACAATAACCACTGTTGTATATTTTTAATATGCCTATACATGCAAACAATTCTACACAATATTATCATATACATAAAAAAAATTTAAAAAAATTATATATAATGTATATATATATATATATATATATATATATATATACGAATGATTGTGCACGTAAGAGACATACTATGGGTATGGCTGTGATATATTCCTGCTTTATAATTCGAAATACATCTAAAATTGGCGGTATGGCAGTAGGGCCTTTAGTACACTTAAACTATGAAAATGTGACAATTTTGCCAATATCTGACGTTAGCGACATGTCATAGGTATGTCAATGATATATTCGTATTTTATACTTCAAAATACACGTAAAAATACCGGTATGGCAGTGGGGGCTTTGATCCACTTAACCTATAAAAATGTGACAACTTTTTAAGCCAATATCTGACGTTGCGACATCGCACGGGTATGGCGCTTTCAGAACTATGTTCAGGATATCAAAAAAAAACAAAGGAGGCACATTCTCATGGTGGGACCTATTATACATGTTCATTGCTGAAATTGACATGTTTGCCCCAGTACGGCGGCCACTTGGCGACGCCCCAGAGGTATGGCGTTTTGAGATCTTCGTTCTACAGTTCATTGTTAACAAAGATCACGAAACAACAGCGTGGGGCCTATGATCCATGTTCACAGTGGAAAAATTACACGTTTCGGTGACGCCATATTGGTATGGCATATTGAGTTTGCGGACTTTGGCGACTTGCTTGACGACATAATACAAGAATCAAAGTGGGGCACGGATATAAACAACACGTTTGGAAATTCACCCCTCCTAAAAGTTACACTTTATGGGTGCCATACCGAGAATTCAAAGTCGGGAATAACATTGTCTATCAGCCCCCAAAGCCTCGTCGTGGGGCCTATGGTATACTAACAAAAACGCTCTCGGCTCCCGGTCTAAGCGTCCTCTCCAATTGGCGCTAGCTCCCTTAGAAGGAGCTTTTGGACAAAGGTATATTAGGTTAGAAGGACATAAAATCACATATGATATCTGTAGTTTGCATTTGGCAGGATAGTTGCTGGATGCCCTGTATATATAAATATATATCTATATATATATATATATATATATATATATATATATATATATATATATTCATATATGTATATATATATATATAGTCTTTTAAGATTCAACCAGCCTGTTATTGCTAATAATTATCAAAAGATTATATATATATATATATATATATATATATATAAATATATATATATATATATATATATATATATATATATATATATATATATATATATATATATATATATATATTCATATATGTATACATATATATATATATATATTCATATACATAAACCTATATGTGTTTCATATTATTTCACAATCAACAACTAAAAATTAGTTTTTGCTTTCATTGATTGGATCATTCAAGAAATTTTTATTAACGAGTAGGTATAACCTTTTTTTTGTTTGATCAGTTTATGAATCGCAATTGCTTTTCATCAACCTGATTTCATTATAAAATAAATCTGAAAGTATGTTTTAGAAGTTCTATACAATATTAAATTTCACCAGATTTGCTTCTGGTTCCGTTAGAGAGATAGTTTTACAATGTATTCTTTAATTAATTGAAATGATGAAATACCATATAATGAATTTGAGTAAACATTTGTTATTCAATTTTTACGAGACTAAGAATATAATAAGAATTTGAAATATATAATACACAAATTGTATCAAGATATAAAAATATAGTTTTCCTGTTAGAAGCCAAATAATCAGGTTGGCTTTCGATATCAAAACAGTGTGACTAGGGAATATCTGTTGGAGAGAGAGAGAAACTTCGAATATGCAATAATCCCAAATATGAATTTTCTTTAGTGAATTCCAGTATTATTGATTTAATGCAAGTCATAATTATTGAATAGAAGTAGCAATGATGTTATCAACGAGTGATATGATCAGTCCTCTGAAACAATTTGAAATTTCAAAAAATTGAATATAATTGAGTGAAATTCAATTAACTGATACTGTTTTATTCTTAATAATTGTTAATGAAAATGTAACCTTGATTCAAATAATAAGCTTGGATAAATGTGTTGAGCATAGGACATCAGTATGTTATTGGTAGATTAACAAATAGGTACGTATTTTTCTTATCCTAACATATCACCGGTATTTTTTGTCGAAATGTTATCGTATATTGTTGATAAATAAAGGTTTTTTCCAATTACATTGCCTCATTCTTTTGTAACTAACTTATTCAATCAATCAATCTCTTTTAATCTGATAACTATTCATTATGATGAAGTTGCTATATTTAGTATTAATAATGTCAATACCATCAAATCGCTTAATATACTTAATTTCATAGTTCAATAAGAGGAAAACAATATTATAGATTATTCAATCACTTTTTGGTAGATAATGAAAATACACGTTAATCGGTTAACTGAAAAGTCGAACTGAAACTGATATTTTGCCTCTTTCATTATCACTGTAATCCATTGTAAAAATGATTTGTTTTGAAACACTTGTACAGAGATGTACAGAGTTCTAATAAAATTTGTAGTTTCATAAAAACCTATTTTATTCCCTAATTTTAACTTATTATTTCTGCCATAACTAGCTGGTTTTGATTACTTATCGAAGGCAATGCAGGTTAATCGAATACTAAGCGGATTATCTGGTCGTACATTCTAGTCAGACGGACTATGAATGCCAAGCGAACCAGTAGTAAATTGTTGTCTTAATATCACCGGAATCCCTACTTCCTATTCGATATTATGCCTAAAGCTTTATTGATTTATGCACGTTCATTTCCCCGAGATGCAATGATTAATCTAGATAATTCATCTTTACATAAGCTTCAAATTATACATTTAGTATTCCTTATATTTCTCTACAACGATTCATTCGTTTTTAATTATACGATTTGAATGGCATCAGCCTGAGAAAGTGAAATATTTTAAGTCGTCCAGTTATAGTTTTACGTAACAGTTAGTACCTAGTTAAACTTTCGCATTCAGAATTTTCGTCTGAATTGGATTATTCACTTCAACATCCTCATAGGTAAGATGAGACTGGCGGAAGTTAGAAATTATTCTATTACAATATGACATTCGAATTTAAATTTATGCTAGTAGTAAACCTAAATCATATGACTACAGTATTTTCCACTAAACTTTTGTTTGAATTTTTGACGACTTTTCTAGCGGCCCTTCCCACGGAGATACGGCCTCCTAAACGACGCCACTGGAAATCAATTTTTCTTGAATAACTTTTAAACTACTCATTATAATTTAATGAAAATTTTATATTGAAATACTGCTCTTAAAACACAATTAGCTTGTTTAGTTTACTAGGGGCGGACTAGGTTGTACATTTTAATGATTACATTTTCAATACCCTGTATGATAAGGTGTTGAAAAAAATAAATTTGGATACCTTGAATATCAAGCTAAAAAAAAGTACTGTTGTTCATTGTCGATAAAATGAACTATTTTCGAAAATAAAAAAAATAATAAAAGAATTAGTGTTTTATTTTTATTGAAAAGAACCATGATTTATAATTTTTTTGTCTGCAACACAATGTGATACGAAAGGGTTTCAAGAAACAAAATAGTTCAGGTTATTTAATCTGACTAAATTACAAAAATTCTTAAAAATGCAGTTTTGTCCCTGAAAGGCACCTCAACAAAAATTATTTTTAGAAATGTTTACGAACCGGATTTTACGAGGAAAATCTTCAGGAAGTAGTTGATGTACTTTTTGCAGATGATAAGGGTGTAACAACTGTTCAAGTAGATACTTCATGAATCATTGTTTTTGTCGTATGACGTACTGTTCTTCTCACAACAGCATCAGTACTTGTTTTCCCAAAACTTCCTAAAAGTTATTAAATAAAGTCAATAACCTTATTAACTAATAATCGCTCACCAGTCTCTCTTAGACGTTGGTCAAGTCGCTGAAATGTTTTCTGATTTGGAATATTGCGATTAGGCTATCTTCATACATATATGAAAGATGACAAGATTCAAAATGCATACGTCAGTGCAAGATATTTATTAATATTTCGAAGGTACCATAGTACCGTTTGTAAAAGCAGCGTTTTATTAATATTGATTAGTTTTATTTGTTGCAGATACAAAATTTAGAAATCATGATTCATTAACTATTTTTTTCCTCGGAAACGGTTTATAATATCGACAATGAACAAAATTACCTTTTCTTCAGCTTTATGTTAAAGGTATCCAGATTTATTGTTTTCAACTCCTCATCATACAGGGTGTTCAAAATGTAAGCATTAAAATGTACAACCTAGTCTGCCCCTGGTAAACTAAACAAGCTAATTATGTTTTAAGAAGTATTTTAAAGGGTCCTTACTACAGTTCATCATTTAAAATTTTCATTGAATTGTATTGAGTAGTTTGAAAGTTATTCAAGAAAAATTGATTTTCAGTGGCTTCTTTTAGGAGGACGTATCTCCGTGGGGAGGGCCGAAAAAAGAGGGTAGGAAAAAAATTTATGGAAACTTATATATATATATATATATATATATATATATAT
>JARQZK010004695.1:0-21383 GCA_030704885.1 Cynegetis impunctata
AACTATCGAAATTGATTTCAAGTCTGAATACTCCCCTTACTCCCCTACTATTGTAATTTTGACAATACTTTTTACATCAATAAAGGTATTAAGGTTATTGGAATATAATTTTTTCTTTGAAAAAATGTAATGATACGTTAATTTGGCTCTTAATGATTAGATACAATGTAAGAATCAGCCTAACGTAAGTAGGTACCTATTGTAATAAAAAAACGTTTTTTTTAGAAAATATTTATTATAAAGTACCTAATGTTATAAAACAATGCAAGTTACTTCTTCAGATTGAAAAATTTTTTTTTTAATTACAGAGTTATATTGGGGCACTTAAAATATTTGACGTGAACAAGGTGTGTGCATGCAGGATACTTATGTATAGGACTCTGAAAATCTTAAGTAAGCTGGCCAATATATATAGTTAATTTAGAAAATTAATTTTCACACATACTATCATTCCTTAAGACTATAAAAATAAATATTGTAATATAACGCTACATAACAGTGATAAAACAACAACAAAAAAATATAATTATTGTAACCTTACTAGTAAAACAAAAACTTTGACATTCTTTAACTTAAAACAAATTGTATGAAATACATTATTTATAATAATACTGAGCTACCTATAAAAACTGCAATATTCAGACACCTAATGTTAATAGTTATTAATTAATCTTCATCCGAATCATTAATGATGGATGCATTGCCTGCTTTCAGCGATTGATAAAAGGTATGATATTGGGGGCGGATGATTCCCATTTCACATAGAGATTGTAAGTCGTTATACTTCTCCAGTGAAATTGTCTGTAGCCCACGGTAAGCTTTTTGAATGATTATGTCATTGATAGAATCTCTCCTACCTCTGCTGATAACTTGAATGGATTTAAAGGTCTCCTCGTCAAGATCGTATATAAAATATATTAATCCTGGCGTGTCTTTTCTGAATTGAATATTTCTCATTTTCAGCCAATTTACCCTGTTGCCTTCAGTGTCTATAACTTTATTTTTTATTAATATTTTTCTGAGAGCCGCTATGTTCAAAAAAATCATCAATATCCATTTCTATAACATTAAAAGGTTGCTTTCTGCTAGCTGATTTTAAAATTGCATAGAAGGATGCCGGATGAAAAATTTCAACATTTTTTTTGCATGTTCTATTACAGCGTGAACATTATCCACCTCCATTTGACTGTGTCCTGGTTCAAAATATTTTTGGTTGATCACAGGAATATTGAATTTTTCAACACAATACAAAAATAGTGCATCTAAATTGACATTTCTATTTTGTCCGCCACAGGTGTCGGACATAATGGTAATTTCTTTACCGTGGTTATGATTAATTATGTATTGGTATATGGCTGATCCCATCTCTATTGAGCCTTTTTTAGCTATGCCCTCGTGCCAGCAATAACAATAAACTTCTGGTTTATCTTTTTCAAAATGTAACATAGTGAAGTTATATATATCTAACCGCCTTTTATAATAGATCTGTTCAGCAGATGTACTAGGACAAGAACAAGCAGCCTCGAGATCTACTTCAACAAAATATATATCACCTTTGGTAGCCATTTCTTTGGCTTTGTCTCGATGAGATCTCGCTGACAGTTTTCTTTTAATATGCTCCTCATACTCTGTATGAGAACCTCGCTGCTCCTCTTCAGACATATGTTGATAAATGAAGCAGTTATCGCACATGTCCTTTCTTGGTTTATGGAAAGATATATTAAAACAAGTTGTTCTAATATAGCGATAAAATGAAATTTTTTGAGGCTCAATATTCTTTTCTTGGCACCAAATTTTATATAAGTCGTACATTTTCGACACGTTCAGTGAATGTTCCAGGTATTCCCGTCTAGTATCCTTGCGTGTGTAATGAGAAGGGACTCTAGGAAATGAGTTTATGTGCTCTATAATATGTTTTTTCACAACCTCGTCTGTTTTGTTATGTGGTACATGTCGGCCCCTTAAATCAATATTTATTTATTTATTTATTTAGGCAATTAAGAATACAAACAGGTGATAACCACCCAACACAGTACCCACTACTTGAAAATACAAAGTGTGTCAAAGTGAACTATTGACTTTTATAAAAAAAAAGAAGAAAAGTAACTAAATTAAAAGAACAAATAAAAATGTCTTGATACAATAAAAACTAAAGTAAACTAAAATATAGTGAAACAATAAAAGTGAAATGGTGAAAAAATCTTTTCGCACAAGAACATCTTTTTGAGTTTTTGCTTGATTGAATTTTGAGTGAGATGGAACAAATCAACATTACTCAAACAGTTACAGCATCGCATCATCCTGCAGAGAGGCGAATTCATCGCGCTATTAGTATTTCGAAAGGGAATATGGAACATATCACTACTTCTGAGAAGACGGCATGGAACATGGAAAGTTACGGAGGAAAGAAGGTCAGGGGAATTATAGATATTGTTGAGAAGTTTATATAGGAAAAGGACATCACTGATTTTTCTTCTATTTTCGAGGGAAATGAAACCAAATTGAGTTAAACGAAGAAGATATTTCTCGGGATTTCTAGGTGTCAAACGAAAGTTAAATTTAAACGAGATAAATTTTGAGAATCTGTTCTGGATCCTCTCGCGCCTGGCGATATATACTGAATATTTTGGACTCCAAACTACTGATGCAAAGTTGAGTTTACTGTAAATATGGGAGTTATAGAAAATGAGGAAAGTTTTCAAATTCGTAAAGTGTCTACTTTTTCTAGTAATAAAGCCCAAACTTTTATAACAGGAATGCGCTAGTTCGTCAATATGACGGTCAAAAAGAAGCTTAGAATCAAAAATTATCCCCAAATCTTTTATGTTATCTACCCTAGGCAAGACAGTATCATCAAGATTATAAGGATAGATAATTTTATTTATATTGCGCGTAAATGAGATCTTCAAATCGTCCGCGAAGAGAAGGAATTCACATTTGGTAAAACATTTTGCAATCTTATTGATATATATTAAAAATAATAAAGGTCCTAGGTGGGAGCCCTGAGGTACACCAGAACATGCCTCAATCAGATCCGAGGAGTAACCTTCCACCGAAACGAATTGAAACCTATTGGACAAGTATGACTCAAACCATCCGAGCATACTGCCAACCACACCAACCCCAGCAAGGCTAGAGATATGAACACTGATATATGTTTTATCAAAAGCCTTGCTGAAGTCAGTACAGACGACAACCTGAACATGTTGGTCAAGTCCAGTTTGCAGAAAGTCCACAAATGTTATCAAGTTAGTTTCGAATGAGCGCTCTTTCATGAAGCCATGCTGTTCCTCGACAATTTTCGATGCAACTAAATTTAAAAGATATGGATAAACTAATGACTCAAATACCTTTTCAAAAATGGGTAATTCACTTATAGGTCTATAATTAGTAATTAAACTCTTATCTCCTGTTTTGAAAATTGGGGTAATGGATGCAGTCTTCCATCTTGTCGGGAAAAAGGCCGACTTCAAAGACTTATTAATAAATAATCATAAGTGGTCCAACAAGAGAAGAGCTACAACTTTTAATGAAAGATGACGGAATTCCATCAGGCCCGGCACCCTTCTTTTCATCGAGACCCTCCAGTGTCCTCCGTATTTCATGAGATGAAAACTAATATCAACAATATTAGTTTTACCAGTTTTCTTAAAGCAATATCTTAAAAAGGTTTCAGTTATGCTAAGCGTACCTAAAAAAAACTTTTGACATACTTCGACCTTTTCTCCATTCAAATTTGTGAAGAAGTATTTTCGGCTAAACTTTCGACGGGAATTGAGATTAGCCGCTTTTGTTCTACGGTATTTATTTTCCAATATTTATGAAATATTGACAATCGCAAATCATAATTAAAATAGTCATTACATTTTTTCTTACATTTGTCATTACATACTTTGGTGCTTAATATCTTACCAGGGACATATTTTCCACCTGTCGATTCATATGGAAGATTATGCTGCCTGTTTGCCTTCCGAATATTCGTCTTCCATTGGTTTGGTTTAGCTTGTCCTTTTTTATTTCGTTTTCGAGTTTGACCATCAGGTAACTATTAGCTGGTGGCTCATTTTCAATAGATTACCCATCGTCTTGATTACCAAAAAACTCTGACATACTACGTGATGAGCTACTGGAAACATGATCAGATGGAACATATTCATCTGCGGAATCTGATGCATCTTCGGATTCTGACATTGCTAAGTCGTCATTTAATAAATCTACTCTCCGATGTTCGGATTCCTCAACAGTTTTGTCAGAAAGTGATTTATCCTACAAAAATTACCAAGTAAAAAAATTGTAGGGATTCATTAGCATTTGCTATTATTATCAAATAATCTAAAACATTTTAATTATACAAAAAACTTAGATATTAACTCACAATAAGTTTAAAGTCTTCAATTAGTATTGAAGTGAACACATAGAAAAAAGATACGAAATTTTCATAAATAATTGTTTGGTCAATGAACATACAAATAAAGTACGCCACTGTATCACTCCACACACTAAAGAACGTTATGAATTGTTAAAACTCAAAATAATAAATTTTGTTTTGAAAAATTAATTTCTTCTCAACTTTTCTTTTTCCTATGCGTTTATTTGTTTACATAATAATTAATTTCAATGAACTTTCTAATAAGTAGTAGTAATATTGCTTTTCTACTAAAATTTCTATCAATTTATGCGAAATTATAAGGTAGGAAATACTCACCTCTGCTGTTGCAGTAGAATTGTCGCCTAATGCCATTTGCGAAATTTTCTTTGCCCTGCCCATGCTAATAATATAATTAATCTGAATGATTGCGGCTAATAACTGTTTTAACTGTTTCACTAACTCGCACAGACTTGTTTACTGCGGCACGTGGACACAAACAATACTATTATGCAATACAGCATTACAATGAGCAAACGGCGCGAATTGGTGGAGAAAACAGAAAAACGTAAATAACGTATCACTGTAGTCTCTTATATTAGTATCTTGTAAAACGAAAATAAAATTAGCGGACAACTAACGTATCATACTGATACATCAATTAGGTTCTAAATATATATATATATATATATATATATATATATATATATATATATATATATATATATATATATATATATATATATATATATATATATATATACATTTTCATTTTCTCCAGAGGACAAAACAATGGAGGGTTACAAATGTGCAGGCACCCTTGAGGCAATGTAACAATTCAAGACTTATTTCTTTTTACGTCTTTATTGCCATGCAATGAACCCTGTAGAGGATGTAAATGAAAAAATTCAATGCCCGCATCTAAATATTTCTGATCTGAAAAAAAATATATGAGGGATTGATTTGTATGCGCAATGGAAGGCGTGATAGTTTTGCACATTTTCGGAATTGTGTTTGAAAGAAAAACCTTCATAAGATGGTGATCCATTGCTTCCTCGGAATCGAGTATAATACCAAAGAAGAATGAAAACATAGAAGCCAGCTCTCCGCACACTTTCAAAACCCCGAAGGAATACTATCAACCTCTACATTGAAGTTTTTGAAAAGGTGAAATCTTGCATTACTGAGCGGTTTGCATCAACTGGACTCACACAGGGCATTGCAATTGACCAAGAGTACTTGCTATTAGTAAACAGAGGTGAAACAAAGTTTGAAAAATCAACTGAGTTTTCAAAAACGACCTAGACATTGAGAGACTGCGCTTACACTTGAATATGTTAGCCGATATCGCTAATAAAAAACAAAAACAAAAACATGCGCGATGTAACATTCCACAAGAGTCTGCAGTTGGAGAAATTTTATGTGAATTAGTGAAGTGCGTTAAGCTTCTCCAAGTAGTTCCAATCACGACAGCAACAGCAGAACGATGATTTAGGATCCTTAGACGTCTGAAGTTATATCTCCCATCAGCAATGGAATATAAGCGATTGAACAACTTGGCTGTTCATCATGCCCACCGAGATGTTTTGGATGAATCGGATATCCGACCAGTCATCAACGACTTAATATTCAGTAATGTAGTCAGACGTTCGACATTTGCACCTTTCTAAACACACTCTAGCCCTAGTATTGGTATTTAGAGCAATATAAAAAATCTTTATGAAAGAGAGAATTAAATACATAAATAATGTCAAATTTTCATTTTGAAAATATGAGTACTAGTTTAGTACTGTATTAGTTATTTTCAAATACTTAAATATGTTTATATTTATTATATTATAATACTTAAATATTTTCAAAGCAATAACTTTGAGATATTGTTTTCATTAAATGAACCCTCAGCCGTATTCCAAGTGAACTGAAATTAGCTATTTCACTTATTAAATCAAAGTGCTATTACTGTGTGACAGCAATATTTTATGTTTTATACTTTAAACTTGATAGTTGAGGCTTTATTCAAATATAATTTCAGTGTTTTCGGAGCTATGTAATCACTCCTCTGTAATAGTCTATAAGCATAATTATTTCTGTATTTTAAGAAAATACCGTGCGTCTTTATATTTTGTTTCGTTTTTCAATGCCAAAAAATGTGTCAGGCTTCTCTAGTGTCCCGGAGTGCCGAGTTATCGAGAGTTGAGGTTTCGGTGTTCTAATGTTGACCATATGACTTTAAAATGCTTTAAAAAATTTTAAAACTCACTAATTTTCATCTAAAATTCAGAAAATTTCCTGCGGCAAGACCTCCAGTATGGCCCCCCCAATATTTTTCATAAGTCGGCGCCTCTATATAAATATATATATATATATATATATATATATATATATATATATATATATATATATATATATATATATATATATATATATATATATATATATATATATATATATATATATATATATATATATATATATATATATATATATATATATATATATATATATACTATATGTATGTACTATGTAATTGTAAAACATAAATAAAATTCTCAGTAACCAAAACAAAACAATTTGATCCAAAAAGTGTAATTTCACAGGGGTACATATTATCATTATCATATATATATATATATCACATATATAATAAATATATATATATATATATATATATATATATATATATATATATATATATATATATATATATATATATATATATATATATATATATATATATATATATATATATATGTATGAAGGGTGTTCCAAAATTGAACGTACAAACGAAAAGGGGAGATTCCTTAAGTAAGTTTAAGAAAAAAAAGTCCCATTAACATGGGGTTGCAAACGTTTCGTTTTCGTAATACAGAGTGTTGAAGTTTGAATTTTTTTCAAGTTTTTTTTTCATAGTATCTACATTTTACAGGATATTCAACTGAAATTTGGCATAGATATTACATTTGAGAGTTCTCACCACGTGACATGGCAATTTCGATAGCAGATCTACAGGGTGATAGGTATTTTTCTGGAACACTGTCACCTGTTTTTCTCAAGAACTTTTTTTTGGTGTGCAACTGTTAATTTGAAAAAAATGTAAAAAGAAGCTTTGTTATTATACTAAACTTTTCGTTCTCTTGTAGTTTTGTCGTATCTGCTACTGATTTCGAGAAAAAAAATTTTGAACGATTCTCTCGAAATTCTCGGAAAAATCCAAATTATGATAAGGGGGCCAGTTTGTAAGCTGTGGTGAATGAAAAGATTATTAGTTTTTATGGAAATTTTCCTGATTGCGAAGATTCATAAAGATTTGATAAACTCGTATAATCATTACAAAAAATGTATTACTACAAGAAACGTAAAACTCACAAAAAAATCATAACAAGAAAACTGAGTAACCGCAAAGGACTGAACTACAGCAAATGTTGAAAATGTCCACCCCCAACTCTTATACAAGCTTCTGTTCTTCGTCTCATAGACGATCGAACTCTTTCAAACACTCCCGGAGTATTCCTAACTGTATCAAACGCGCCTATTATACGATTTCTCAGTTCTTCTACGGTGTTCACTGGCGTCGAGTATACTAGAGATTTCAGGTGGCCCCATAAAAAGAAATCTAAACTATTTAAGTCTGGGGATCTGGCGGGCCATGACTGAGGTCCCCCTCGTCCAATCCACATGTTTTCATAATTGTCGTCTAAATACTCCCTTGCTAAAACTGAAAAATGAGCAGGAGCACCGTCATGCATGAACCACATTTCTCGTCATAGCATAAGAGGTATATCTTCCAATAACAAGGGCAAATCGTTCTCTAAAAAATGTCTGTATGATTGACCTGTTAGTCGACCTAGCAAGAAGGAAGGACCAATCAAATGATCGCCAATATTACCACCCCACACATTTAGTGAAAATTGCTTTTGAAAATGGGTTTCTACATATCCATGCGGATTCTCCTCAGCCCATATGTGTTCATTATGAAAATTTTTAATTGAAGTCCTTGAGAAATAGGCTTCATCAGTGAATAGAATTTGGCAATCAAAATGAGGATTGTTCAATAGTCTATTGAGGTACCACTGACAAAAATTAATCCTCGGATGAAAATCTCGAGGTAGAAGAGCTTGCACCCTCTGAATGTGATAAGGATATAGCAGAGAATCCCGCAAGATCCGCCAAACAGCTTGATGACTTGCATTCAAAATTTCACTAATTTTTCTTGTGCTGGTTCTTGGATGTTGTTCTATTTCGTTCATAACTGCCTCTTCGAGTTGTGCTGTTCTCACACTGCGTGGTCTACCGGCATTAATTTTTTTCGTGGAAAAAGATCCAGCTTCTGAAAGACGCCTATGAATATCAGAGAATATTCGATGATCTGGTATCCCTCTATTGGGATAGCGTTCCATGTAAAGACGCTTAGCTTCTCTTGAATTTCCATTTGCAAGACCATACATGAAATGCATGTCAGTCATTTCGGAATTCGTGAAATTCGGCATGTTTTGATATTGAAATGTGTAGAGGTTTATATTTTCTGATCAAATATATTGTTGTGACAGTCAAAAAAATCGTAATGAAAATAGTAGTCTACAATCAAAAAAATAAATAGCCACAAATGCAACCACCTTTGCTTTTCAAAACACAAACGTTCAATAATTTGATGTATCAAAACTGACACTGAATACAATCACCACAGCTTGCTAAGTTAATTTTATGATAATTTGGATTTTTCCGAGGATTTCGAGAGAATCATTCAAAATTTTTATTCTCGAAATCGGTGGCAGATACGACAAAACTACAAGAGACCGAACAGTTTAATATAACAACAAAGCTTCTTTTTACTTTTTTTCAAATTAACAGTTGCTCACCAAAAAAAAGTTCTTGAGGAAAACAGGTGACAGTGTTCCAGAAAAAATATCACCCTGTAGATCTGCTATCAAAATTGCCATTTCACGTGGTGAGAACTCTCAAATGTAATATCTATGCCAAATTTCAGTTGAATATCTTATAAAGTGTAGATACTATGAGAAAAAAACTTGAAAAAAATTCAAACTTCAACACTCTGTATTACGAAAACGAAACGTTTGCAACCCCATGTTTACGGGAATTTTTTTTCTCAAACTTACTTAAGGAATCTCCCCTTTTCGTTTGTAGGTTCAATTTAGGAACACCCTATATATATATATATATATATATATATATATATATATATATATATATATATATATATATATATATATATATATATATATATATATATATATATATATATATATATATATATATATATATATACAGGGTGTCTACAACCTGGAAAAACATGGAAGACATGGAAATCTCAGGAAATTTTTTTTCACATGGAATGTCCTAGAATTCTGGCAATCTAACTTTCTGCAATTGTGAAACCAGTATTAAATTGCAAAACAAAAAAAATATTTCGAGAAATCATAATATATACTGATAAATTCTTTTGTACTGGCAAATTTTAACACAAGGCGTATTCAAATACGCGCTCCAACGGCAGTTAATGCGGAAACGCATTATAAGAGTAATTAAAGCAAGTCGAAATATTATTGATATATATCAGAAGCAATGATGGGCCCAGGTTGGAACCTTGCGGAACATCCCAGGAATTGAGAAAAATTTCCGACTTGCAACCATTCACCATGACAAATTGAGATCTTCTCAAAATATAGGACCTTAACCATCTCAAAAAACTACCATATACACCTATTTTTGCCAGCCTCCGCTGCAGGATAGTGTGACTTATCTTATCGAACGCTTTCTTAAAATCAGAGTAGAAGGTATCAACCTGCGTCCGACTCTCAAAACCTGACTGAACATAATCTAGAAAGCTCATCAGGTCCGTCTCAAGATTCCTGCCCTTGGTGAAGCCATGCTGCTGTTCACAAATAATATTTTTGACATGTTGCTCTGATATAATGATAGACTTCGCAAGGAAGGATATATATTGATACACTAATTTTTCAAAGAGTTTTGGGATCGCCGAGAGTTTACTGATGGGCCTATGGTAACGTACAATGTTCTTTCCGTTTTTGAACATTGGTACAACAGCGGCTATTTTCCAGATATCCGGGAATTCACCATTGTTCAACGACTGGTTAAAAATCAGGGTTAGAGGTTTTGCTAGAGATTTACAGCAGTTTTTCAATAACAGTTGTGGCAATTCATCAGGCCCCGTCGCTTTGTTACTATCTAGCTCCATCAATCCGTTTTCGACTTCATTTTCTGTTACCCGGAGGAGACGGAATTCGTTATTAGTATCAGTTGATGGTGCACCACTATAGTTGAAATCGTGAGTATCTGGCAGAAACACGCTTTGAAAGTATGTGGAAAATAAGTTGCTTATGTCTTGTCCATTATTAGCAACGATTCCATCTCATTCGGGAATCTACCTATACACTGCCTTTTGATAGAAGCATATTTCCAGAACCGTTTTGAGTTCTTGTTCTATAGAATAAAGGTAGTTTCTGAAATCAGTTTCGATCAGGATTTCGAGCGGGCACGGAGCACTTTGAATATATTAGTCATTCTCATTTTTATTTATTAGTACGTGTGGTTACTACTTTATAAGATGGTGGATGGTGGTACACTTGCTGTACGTAGGAACATTGTTATTAATGATATTCCTGATAATTCCTTAAAAAGAAGTCACATTGTAATTAAGGGATCTCCCAGCAAAAATATTATGCCATGGGATATCAAATATTGCCTGGTTTATTTGATCATATGCGGCCTTTTAGAATTTAGATTGCCAATTGTCAATATTGTCACAATATCTTGGATTCGCTGTAGCAGAAAAAATTCCACAATGTGGAATTTTTTCTCAACATTGTATGATTCTAAATAAGAATCGTTACTTACATTTATCTAGGATGTGGTTGAAAAATTGATGTCCCCACATATCAGAACAATATGGTTGTCGGCTATGTTTACAGTATTCAGTTCAGAAGTAAAACAACTAATAGCGTTATCATCATTTGGTGGCAAGTACACACAACACACACAAAAAGTCTCTCTATAGAAACCTTCACATCTTCAGCTCCACTTTCATATTCTGGCACATCGGAAGCATTAAATTTATGTTTTATAGCGACGAAGGCACCTCCACCATCCTTTTTTTCACTGGCACTGGATGATCTGTCTCGCCGAAATGAGGCATATTGGTTTAGGTCTACTAACTCATGATACATAATATTGAGAGCCATTTTTAGTGAATCCGTTTTTTTTAGGTATTGGATTATTTTACAGATGGTTGAGATCTTCTGTTTCGGTAATTTGCACGATTTTTGATGTTTCAGTTTCTCTAACTAATATATTTCCATTTTGTACCCAAATGGAACGCCAATTTTTGTTATTGGCCTTGTCCCGTGTCTGTTTCAGCAGCATTTTGGTTTTTGCCGGTAAATCTGTTGGAGACACTTTCTAGTGACCGCGCTGATTGTTGGCATCTTTCCTTGCTACCTTGGCAGCGGTCAAAAAGTGATCACATTTTTGTTTGAATTCGGACTTCACTACAATATTTTTTACTTTGTTCTGTTCTGGATGGAACCCTGAAAGCGGTGTCTATTGATTCTGGTTCAATTGACACATTTATGAACCTTCCAATTTTTACAACAACATTAACCAAATTCTCGTTGTTTTTTTCTGGGACATCATGAATCTCTATATTGTTCGATCTGGCGGAATATTCCAGATTATCCACTTGTTTTTTAAGTTCGGTAATCTCATTGTTTAACATGGTATTTTCGGCTTTAATTCCTTCTGTTATTTTCATATATTCATTCATTTTGAGCAATTTTTCGTCAAAGTCCGTAACTTTATTGGAGCAAAAGTCAACGGATTCCCTGAGCAACTGCAATTCGGTCTTCAGTGATAATACGATATCTCTAAATGCGGTCGGTGCTACGCCACTGCCACATGCGACGCCAGGAGTGTCATCATCTATAACACCGTCCAGCCGTACTACCTCCGAGCCGTGATCCACTATTGAATGGTAGCGAATGCGAGAGCGTGTCGATCGTCGACAATTCACCGTGTAGGCTGTTGATTGCAACCAGCTGAGTTATTGACGAAGTTGTTCGATGTGTTGCAATCTTGATAGTCTATGAATTTTTAATTCAAGCCAATTTGGTTCCATGATCGATGTCAGCTAGTTTACAATAAGAAAATGTCCGGGGCTAAAGGAGAAATCATTGGGATCATTACTAAAAGGGATTAAGGATCGTGAATTTAAATAGGCTTCTATGCGAGTGAATAGTGTATACATTTCTTCAAACGCCAGAGAAACGTTTCTTGCAATTCTAGGAAGGTGATGTTTTACCGATTTAACCCCCGCTTCCCAAAGCCCGCCAAAGTGTGGCAAACTGGCTGGAATGAAATGCCATTAAATATTACGTTTACTTAATTCAGTAACAATATTTGAGTTAAATTCTTGTGATTTGAACAAGTCTTCAAATATCTTTAATTCTTGATGGCTCCGACGATATTAGTACCATTATCTAGTGTTGGGTGAGACACGACATGATAAACAGTTTGTAAGAGTAGTCTCTTTTTTGTACTAAGCCAGTACAATGTCCCACTTCAAATGACGCGAGGCGTACTAAAGCTCGACGATACGTACGTTAGGGTTAGGATATTCAAAAGCATATCAGTCGTTTCAATACGTGCCTCACAGTCTATTTCCTTATCGCTCGAGACTCGAAACGCAGTAATGCAATAAATTTGTAGCATTCGTCTCACTCCCTCTTTGTCTTCATCCTATAGTTTTACGGAGACGGAAAGTGAGTATCGCGCCCGCGACATAAAATTTGAAGCAGTACAATATAAAATGTTGAGCCGATCTTACATTTTGACGTCATGTGCGGGACAAATGTACTGCCTCTTGTATGTCCTACTCAACACTACCATTATCTGAATATAATTTAGCTACGTTGCCGCGTCGTGAAATAAATCGTTCCAATGCATTCAAAAAGGTTTCGGTTTTATGTAAATTAATGCTTGCGCCATACGCTGCTTCGGAAGCGTTACAAAACCCGTAAAGTTCGAAGGAACTTACTGAACAATTATCTTAACTCTTCGAATCATTTCAGTGCATTCAAGAAGGTTTCGATTTTATTTAAATAAATGCATGCGCCATACGCTGCTTCGGAAGCGTTATAAAACCCGTGAAGTTCAAAGGAACTTACTGAACAATTCATCGTAACTCTTCTTGATATTCGAAGAGTTTGATATTGGTAATTGTAGCAATAAATCCCTCCACTCTAACTCAAGTGACCACAGCCTTTAAATCAATAATTTTGCTACTGTTATAACCGTTTCGACTAAGCCTAATGGATCGAATAATTTATTGAGCTATATTTGATAATATTGATCTCTTTGTTACATGTTCTTGCAATCCTAATTCCTTAATTGAATATTTCAAGGTATCTACTTTGGAATCCCATAATGAACCTAGGATTTTGGTGTTTTGTTTATCTACGTGAATGTCAGATAGTAAAATGTTCGAGTGACCTTCAGGTAATAACCTCAAATCTTTGGAAGACTATTCAATAAGTTTGAAACCTCCGGATAAAAGAGCTTGTGATATTTGATTTCGAATTTCAATTGCTTTTGATAATTCGTTGGTTCTCATCAAAATATCATCTTTCATCAACGTAAAAATCCGTCATAATTGGGAAAAATTAGTTTTTTCATCCGCTGCTAATTGCTGTAAGCATCTGATTGCTAGAAATGGTGCAGATGATGTACCATATGTAACAGTTTTTAAACGAAAGGTTTGAATTTGCTTAGAAGGATCATCTCGCTATAAAATTCGCTGAAAGTTTTGATGCTGTAGAGCGACAAATATTTGTCGATACATTTTTGTAATGTCAGCTGAAAAACCATATTTGTGAGTAAGAAACCTCAACAATATTGAGACCAAATCTTGTTGAATGGTAGGTCCAACCATTAGTCATTAAAACTGACGTTGTTTGAAGATCTAGCTGAACCGTCGCGAACTACTCGAAGTTTTGTTGTGGAACTCGTTTCCTTAATAACACCGTGGTGAGAAATATAAAAAAATTGAGATTATTTCGTGTCTTCATTGGAATCGATAGGTTCCAATGTGATTGAGTAAGCGATATCCATTCATGCCTTCTGTGTAATCATCTTCAAATTCAGGACATTTTTTAAATTCATGTTTTCAATTTCCGAAAATTTTTTCTATTAGTCTTATCATGAACTTGATTTGGGCATGGAAATTGGTGGTAGATCATTGCCTAATTTAGGTAACACTAGACATTTTATATGTGGCTCCGTAGCTCAGTGGTCAGTGCGTTGGACTACTGAAAGAAGGTCGGCGGATCGAATCCCGGCCGAACCAACGAATTAATGCAGAGCCACCTCTCGGAAGACAATGGCAAATCACCGAGAAGTATTCTGCCTAGTAAAGCTTCTCTATAAAGACGTTCGGAACCGTCGTAAAATTGTAGGTCCCTTCTATTCGTGTATCACTGTATCACGCACAACACGAATAGTTGTAGAGAGCTCTCCTACGCCTGAAACCGGGTACGGCACTGGAAGAAGAAGACACTTTATGTTAGCCTCAAACGAGTTATATAGCTATGAAAATGTTATGCGAGCTGTATTATTCTTTACACTATATCCCTGATTTCTGAAATAGTTATCTTTGCTGATTTCAGAGGTAATTTTAATTTGTAAGAAAAATATTCAGTAATGAAATTCGGTTGTGATTTAACATCTAGTAATGCATGACATTTATGAGAATTACCTAGTGTAACAAACACTATTGCAGTTATATAAAATTTGAGAATTCACAGGTTAAATTACAACAATTGTGACTAGTTGATGGTTCTGATGATATATCAGGATTCGCTTCTTTTGTTATATGCAATAGTGTGTTATGTTTGCCATTACACATTTTGCATACATTTTTGTATATAATTTTAATTTTTTTGTTTCTTTAATCGATCTTCACAATTAAGTTGTAAAAATTTGTTATATTGATTTTCTATCATGATTTTTATTGATTGTTGAATTGTACTATTGAAATTATCAAGCAATTTTATTTCTATAGAAAAATATGTTTCACATCTAATAATAATGAAATTAAATTGTTTTTGTTTTATTGAACTTATACGTCCTATATTAGTCATTTCTTTCTATAATAACCTGGAAATGACCAATTTCGAACTTGTTGCTGTATGGAGAAATAAGTCATCGATGATGATCACTTCATGAAGTTCGTTGATTACTTTTTCAAATTTGTATTTTAACTCTAATATAATTTGAGGATGATATTCCGCTATGTTCAAAAGTAAATTTTGGTGATGCATAATACCATCAAATAAAAAAGTCTGTGTAGAGTGTGCATAATGCGCACTTCATGTCCGTTGATTTGAGAGATTTCTATTTCTTTGTCAAATTCGTATTTTAGGAACCTAAACTTGATATAATTTTAACTTGATAATACACCATGTTCAAAACTTTCTGAAGGAAACTCTACACATACAAAATTGTATGTAGAGTGTGCTCAATATGTTTTAACTTCATGAAGTTCGTTGATTTGAGAAGATCCCGTTTGTTTTTCAAATCCATATATTTGAAAATTGAAGTTAATAGAATTCTAATTTGATAATCCGCAGTGTTAAAAGCGTTCTGAAAGAAAAATAGTAACTACACTTTGGTGATGCAAAATACCATCAAATACAAAAGTCTTAGTAAAGTGTGGATTCGATTTTTTGTCAACAGTTTAACTGAATTAGTTTAATTGAACATGTTATTTGGAAAATTGACAAGGTTCAGTATTTCAAGTATCATCCATTGATAAAAGTGGTAGACACTGAACTTTCAGAGTGAAGGAATATCAATTACTGTTTTGTTTTTTCTGTATTGTTTTACTATCATGTGTGGAAATCTTTTTGTTTTTCTTTTGGAGCTATTCACATCACATTTCTAGGTGGGATTGCATCATTAATTCATTGCGGAATAATAATTTGGAGTTTGGCGAAATCTGTTATCATATATTCAATTCACGAAGTTAATTCAATTTTCTCATTATTATCTGGTTGAAACTTATACTTCGTATAATTGCCATTTTTATTCAACCATTTCGAAACATGTAAAAGAAAATTGATAACCACACGTTGATGATGCATCACTCCATCAAATACAAATGCAAAAGTGGTTTCAAAAAAATTATGTATTTTCTAACAGTTTCCCTAAGTTGGTTGAAAAAAATTATAAATATGTTATTCAACATGTTATTGCAGAAATTCAAGAACTTGGTCCAGTTTTATTAGTATAGCTATTTGAGATACATGTGGTAAGGACAATGGACTTTCAGCGTACGGGATATATGCTATATAATTCTAATAGGGTAGCAGTTTTGCTGAATTGGTTCAATTGAACATGTTATTTGAAAAAATTCACAAGGCCCAGTATTTCAAATATCACCATTTGAAAAAAAGTAGTGAGAACACTAAAACCTTGTTTTTTCCTTAATTGTTGCACAATCATTTGTGCAAATCTTTTTTTGTTTGTTTTGGAGATATTTACATATTTGGATTGGCGAAATCTGTTGTAATATGTTCACTCTTTCCTCAAAATTGTCTTGTTGAAACTTGTACTTATATATAATCGTCATTTTGTTAATCTACCCCAGTGAAAAACTTTGTGAAAAGAAAATGATAACCACACTTTGATGGATGTAAACTCCATCAAACACAAATCTCTGTAGAGTGTGATTCCAAAAAATTATGGAGTTGGTTAAAAAGTAAATAAAAATATTTTTTCTCCATGTTATTTGGCGAAAATTCAAAGAACTTGGTTTTTTTAAGTATGGCTATTTCAGATAGAGTTGGTTAGGATAATGGTACAGGCTGTTCCCATTTTCGATGTCCTTACGGGAATAACTCGCTTATTTTTGAAGATAGAGATTTGCGGTTTTTCGCGAACGTTGGCTTACTTTTTTTGTGAATTCACGATACCGCGAACAAAATTTTTCATAGCTTGCTATCGTTTTTTCAGATACAGGGCGAAGTTGAAAATATTGCATTTTGGCCCCCTCCTGTATCAAGCAGCTGTCTTTTAACTTATAGGAAAAGCAAAAACTGTCATTTATAACAATTTTTTACGTAGAAATCGAGTGGCGTTGTCACTTTTGAAATGTGAACTGTCATTGTTTAGATAGAACCCAATGTTTAATATAACAATAATATACCTAAAAAATATCACTTCCATTTATATCATGGTAGAATGAAAAGTATTCATTAAAAAATATTATTCAATATAGAAGCTACTAAAACAGAGATGCATATATAATATCATTATAGCAATAATATTAAACTTATAATGAAATACTGCTACAAAACAAAGCCTCTATTATTTCTCTGTTGAGAATGTTCCTGTAAATATTTGGTTCAAATTTACTTTGCCCGCCATTCATGTTGAAGACACACCGACATCTCTGAGGAGAGCACGCAATGCGACACAGTTGAAACAAAGACCTATAACCCTAAGTATTTGAAAGCTTCTCTCGTAGCATTGATCAGAGCATATCGATTTTTGTGCCCGTGTGATTTATTTTATTTTTTATAGCCCGGCCTGAAGAAATCTAATATAGATAAGTCAGGGGACCTTGGTAGCCGGGTTAATGGGACCATTATTACCAATCCATTGGGTATTTGAAACTTTCATTAGGATAAACCTTTTTTATATTGAGCCAACGGAATTTCGTCAAGTAGTTGAGAAAAAAACATCTACAAAATGTCGAAATATCTTTGGTGATACACGTTACCGTCGAAAATTCGGTGGCTAATATTCCTCCAAAAACGAAACAAGATACATTAAAGCCGAATCTGCCTTGTTTTTGACGAAACACCCGAACGTGAATTTTCTAGTTGACCAATAACGATGATTATTTCGATTAAGAAATGTAGCGCTACTATCCGGCTTTCATGGGACAATAGCACCAAAAGCCCAAAATTTATATTTTCTCTGTCCTTTTTATATACCACCTTACAAAACTCAATAAGCTTCGCAGTTTCACCTGGGTGCAGATGATTTATATTTAAATATGTAGGGGCTATATATATAATATATATATTATTTTAATATATATATATTATATATATATATATATATATATATATATATATTAGTATTATTTTTTTAAAAAAATATTTTCGAAACCCTTGTCCTTGGAATGCCAACCAATCTTCAATTTCCCTGTATTTTTTTTCTCATCTATCATTTTCGCGACACTAATTCATCATTTTTGGCATTTTCTTTCCTAAAACTTTTTGGCGTAGGCTTTTCAGAAGATCCGAAATGTTTTCCCAATTTTTCTTAAGTTTTAATGGATTATCATTCGCCATTGTAAGAAAAATTTGTACACTTTGACAGGAACTATAAACATTCTGCACTTTCTTGTTTTTATAGCCACCTACTAAAACTTATTCGTTTTAGGCTATACAAATGAAAGTGAATTTTTGTTTATTGCGCCAAACGATCTATTAGAGTGATATTTGTCTTGAAGATTAAGAAAATTATCTAAATACAGGGCTAATATTTAGAATATTATATAAGTATTATATATTTTTGAAAAGCGCAAAGCATTTGTGTTATGAATATGGAAAAATTTCATTTATATGTTCCATTTAAAAAAGTTATAACATTAGGTTATATCTAAACAATGATAGTTCATTTCAAAAAGTGACTACGCCACTGGATTCTACTTAAAAAATTTTATGAAAGACAGGTTTTTCTTTTCCTATTTAAATTCCCACAAGAAAGCTACCTGTATCTCAAAACGAAGCAAGCTATGAAAATTTTGTTTGCGGTATGCTAATATTCACAAAAACGTAGCCAACGTTCGCGAAATCCGAGAATCTCTATCTCAAAGTAAGCGAGTTATCCCCTAAAACATCGAAAAAAGGGACAGCCTGTACATTCGGAGTAGTGGGCCAGACAATATAAGTATGTATTGTGATAGTAGGGGGAAACATTTCCATCGTATCAGTGTAACCTTGACTTCCTTATTGGCAGTCCGTTACAATACCACGCTACTATTGACAGGAGACCTACGACATTTTGGCGAATGACAACTGTAATTGTAATGGGACCATCTTATCAAGAAAACAACGAAATTCATGCTGTTTGCGAAAATTTCAAGCTGGATTCGTTCATAAAATCCTTAAGGCTAATGGAACAAGAGATTTTAAATATTTCTAGTGTTCTTCTAAGCAATGAAGAAGACCCAGGTGTGATGAGGATTCTGAATTCCTCAAACTCTGGGGTGGGAAAGGATGTTTAGATATCTTGCAATAGGGTTTGCTCAGGTTAAAAGTTTTAGTAACGGAAATGAAAGGAATCATGAATAACGATAAACCAAAAAAAGCGAGGTAACAGAAGTGATGAAACTTCCATTCACAGCATTCGTTGCACAAACTCATACAAGAAGTCCAAATACTATTCAGAAAGTAAACAAAAACTCGAATGTTGGGGGAAAACAAGACACTGACGCCAAATGGTAGCACGTACTTGTCAATAATCTACCGGAAAAGTATAGACCGAACTAGGTCACCACTTTATCAAAGAAAGACTGGGTATATCGAGTATGTGAGATGTTACTCCTTAATTAAGGATGATAGGCTGGGAACCACTTTCAAAATAGGAATGAAATCGAGGAAGCATTTCGACTGCTAATTTAACGGAGAAATATGGCCTCAGAACGCTCAATTAGAAAACTCTGTACAAATGGTTGCCTATCTCTCTGAACTGATTCACGTTTCCACACCTGCCAATTAGACCAGCATGCTATTCACATCACCTGCAAAACGATTACTATGCAAAGAACTCCAACAAAATGCTTACCTGCTCTCTATCGTATATAGTGAGACCTAATATGCTATATACACAATCCAATTACAGAAAACTGAGTGACAAATTTCACCTTACATCAATTGTATACATCAATATAAAACTAAACTAAAATTTGATCAAGAAGAACCAAAAAACTAAAAAACATATACAACTGCAGGAGCAAAAATTCTCCATGAAAACCAGATATAAAAACGGGGGGCATTTACAGCTGAAATAAAACCTTAATTAAAGAGTTGGGGTTGAAATTTATTTGAGCATTTAATGAAGTGTTTCCATCCACCATCACGTATTTCTCAGAATTTCCAAAATCTCCAGATAATTCAATAATCTATTTTTTCCACAAAAATGTAAAATTTCAAAGTTATCATCTGAATGCAAACTGTGACCAGTATCAAGTATGTGTTTTGCAAATAATGATTCGTCAGAATTATACCTGATATGTTTTAAATGTTCTTTCTTGATCCAATGAGATGTTCTGGTATTTATAAGATTAGTTGCGGTTGCTCCCAGTTATATATAGGTAGAACTTATAGAAATTGTAAAATACGTAAGAAAGAACATTTAAAACCTATCAGGTATAATTCTGACGAATCATTATTTGCAAAACACATACTTGATACTGGTCACAGTTTTCATTCAGATGATAACTTTGAAATTTTACATTTTTGTGGAAAAAATAGATTATTGAATTATCTGGAGATTTTGGAAATTCTGAGAATTACTATGATGGATGGAAACACTTCATTAAATGCTCAAATAAATTTCAACCCCAACTCTTTAATTGAGGTTTTATTTCAGCTGTAATTGCCCCCCGTTTTCATATCTGGGTTTTCATGCAGACATTTTTGCTCCTGGAGTTTAATGTTTTTTAGTTTTTTTTGGGTTTTTCTTGAGCAAATTTTAGTTTTTATATGATTATACAATTGATGTAAGGTGAAATTTGTCACTCAGTTTTGCTGTAATTGGATTGTGTATATGCATATTAGGTCTCACTATATACGATAGAGGGCAGTCAATGCCAGTTAAATATTTTCAAATAAATTCATAATTTCTTTCTACTAGACAGGCTTGGATATAAGATCGTTCATTTTGTTCGTTATTTCCTTTTATGTTCTGTTTG
>JARQZK010004696.1:0-21315 GCA_030704885.1 Cynegetis impunctata
AACCTGACCAAGAATCTCCTATATAAGTGAAGAATCCGATTTGATATCAAAATGCAGTAATTACATCTACCAATCTATTCTGACAAATTGATATATTCTATCAAACCCACAAATTCTGTTAAACCCACAAATTCTGTCGAACCAGAGAACATCCATTGAAAGTACCACAGAACATCCACCGAAACTGCACAGAATTGCATCGTTTCGTATCAACCCTACAAGCGTCCGAAGATATAACAAACTTTCAAACGGCAGTCGCGCCTTTATTCTTAATAGTATATTATGTGGCGAATGAATTTATAGTTAGATTACAAAAAACTACCCAGAAAAATCGTCCGATTTAATCAATTTAAAAACTGAGTAAAATATGTTTAAAAAAATTGGTCGAATGAAAAATAATACCAAAAGACTGTAAGCCTCCTGCAAACGCAACTTCTGAATGTATCCATTCCAAAAAGAAGTTCGTGAAACTGCTGCCACGAATGGTCTGACATTCGACGCTAACCCGCACGCAATATTTGAAATGTTTTGTGTGGGTGTTTTTGCTGTCTTACCGTTCTCCTATTCTGTCCTCTCGGCTGAAGATTGCATTGCCATTGATGCCCTAAGTGAAATGCAAACTGATACAATTTGTTTCTCTTTGTACTCGATTTTATTTGCTTGATGTTTTTTTTCTTAGCCTGCACACACAAAAACCAAAACCAATGACAAATGATAATGATGAAAAAAAAACAAAATATACAACTAGAACAGAGGAAACCAATATGAGAGAAAGTAATAGCATAGGCGAAATGATACAACTGAAATGAAGAAAAAATGAAAATAGACAAGAGATTAATCAGAGAAATTAGTTAACATGCATCGAAAAAGCTGGTTAGGAATTATAACTTGTTTAATGAGAGTTTTAGGGTATGTTTGAGATTGTCTGAAACCCTTTCCTAAAACATGCAGAGTCAAGGAACTTTTTGTAAGATTCTAATAACTACAATAATTTTTGTTTACATTTACACAAACTCTCAAGAAGGTTAATCAGAAAAACAACAATAACCTATAAAGATACAGCTAACAAGTGATTACGAAACTGTACCACTACCTGATTCTTTAAACACGCTTTCGACAATCACGTTGACATTATCATGATTTAAACAAATCAGTCCCTCATCAACATAATTATGATGATGTAAACATTATTTGAGAAATGTGTTAAAATGAGAGTGTTCGTGTAGTTGTATGTATTCCAATGTACTCTCAACTAACCTTTCAGTGATATTTTTCAATACTTTTTATATTTTGAATTTGGGGGACATTATTGTTGATAGGGGTAAAAAGGGAAAATCTTGAGACAATTTAGTTGTTCGAAAAATATTTTGAGTTCAGTCAATTATCAAGGAAAACAAAAAATATACATAAAAGAAGTTGAACTATTACAAATAATGCAAGTGAAAAAATACAATAACGTTCAAAAAAATTTCGGCTAGGAAGCTAAAATTAGATTTCTAATAGAAAATTTATCACCATTTATGATAAACAACTTTAGCATATATAGTTTTGATAGTTACATACTTTGTGAAATCCTCCTTTGAGAACTATCGACAATCTTGGAAATTGATGCAAGTCTACATAAAATATATATTAAATATTTCTCAGAAAAAATGGATTTAGAAGAAGTTGCTCTTTCTGTATCTGCAAATCTAGTCGAGTACAATATTGGTGCATTGTTTCTTTTTACAGTAGAATGAGAGCTCTTGCATTATAAAAATACTGAATAATTCACCATGGGCCACTTTACACGAAAAGGACTACTTGGTCAGTTAGATATACACAAATTTATAGAAATCGAAATTACTTTCTCCTTCCAGAGACTACCGGGAAACGGGATTAGGTGTCAAGGGAATGAAATGTTTGATGACCTTATTCAATGAAGCAATGACATTTTAGCAATCTGAACCTCCTTTTGTAAGTTAAGGGTATAAACATTACTTTCAATAAAAATATTTTGAATTTTGTACATTTCAAGTGAATTTAATAGATACTCGCACCTTACTTCTGCGAAGTTTTCACAAGAAAATCATTTAGATAGATAATACCATATAAAACAATTATTTCTAAATTAAAAACTTAAGTTCTAATAAAATCTTTATTCTATTAGAACAAATGATAATAAGTAAGATGCAGTGGTAATATTGAAATTTCTTATAATTCTAATAACTGGTCAGTTTGAACTCTATAAACAGTAACTCTCAGAAACATCAAAATTTCTATGAAGCGATGATGTGCCAATAAACTTCCTTAGTGAATCTGAATCAATCTCTAATAAAATTAATTTTTCATAATCATCTCTAATTTATAAATGTTCAGCTTTGTATAGATTGCTGAAGTTTTTACCACTGCTTTGAATTTTTTTTTACTGCATTTACTCTTATATGAAATGTTGCATTTTTTCTTGGTGCAGAGTAACTCGTTTATCTATTTACAATGTCACTTGGTAATGTTAGTTTTTGTGAAGCAGAATAAACTACTTATTTATCTGTCATAGATTTTACTCTGGGCAATATTATAATGATAATTTGTTTCTTTTAATCTAAAAATATGTATTTGCTTGATTGCGATTGTCTGTTATATTGATCATTATTTTTCATAATCTAATAGCTTCTATTGTTTAATAGACCCCACTTTAGTGTTGGGTAGGACACGACATGAAAATGAGTTTGTAAGAGTAGCCTCTTTTTTGTACTGAGCCAGTACAATGTCCCACTTCAAATGACGCGAGGCGTACTGAAGCTCGGCGATACGTTTGAAGTTACGAGTACGAATATGACATTTGATTTTATTGCAGTACAATAGTTACAGTCTGAACTCCGATTGATGATATATTAATAATCAGTATCGCAAAGTGATATGAAACGATTAGCATAGTGAATATTGTTTGTAAGTAGGTAAATAAAAACAAACAATTAATATATTTGCAAGGGTTAGGATATTCAAAAGCAAAACAGTCGCTTCAATACGTGCCTCATAGGATTATTCCTTATCGCTCGACGAGGCTCGAAAAGCAATAATGCAATAAATTTGTAGAATGCGTCTCACTTCCTCTTTGTCTTCATCCTACAGTTTTACGGAGACGGAAAGTAAGTAGCGCCTAGCGCGACACCCGCGTCAAAAAATTTGAAGCAGTACAATATAAAATGTTGAGCCGCTCTTACATTTTGACGTCA
This sequence comes from Cynegetis impunctata, assembly GCA_030704885.1. Lineage (NCBI taxonomy): Eukaryota > Metazoa > Arthropoda > Insecta > Coleoptera > Coccinellidae > Cynegetis > Cynegetis impunctata. The sequence continues at coordinate 3,216 of JARQZK010004696.1, forward strand.
TGTACGGAACAAATGTACTACTCAACACTACCCCACTTTACCTGACTATTATTTATTATATTTATTTAATAATAATAATCTTTATTTTCAACAATCCCTGCGACACCCTCCCAATTTGGAGGTGTGTAGCACTGAAATGAAAAAAGTCAAAATGCAAAGCTACAAACAGAATACATTAACAATCACATCAATTACATATCTGTTGCAACTAAAATATTCGAATTAAGTAAATATAATTATTGTTTTTTACAGAAAATTTCAAACTATTGTAGGTTATATGGTTCACATCTTAAGATAAAGCAGTAAATAGTTCTCTTAAAAGTCTTGTATTCTTTGATTTTTTGTATAGACTTTGGAAGTGCATTATATACCCTCAATGCTGCATACTGTGGATGTTTTTCTCCCAATGTAGAACGGTGAATAGGATAGAAATACGTATGGACTTGTCTAGCTCTATTCCCATTCCTGTATTCATCAAAGTAGTGACTATTCTTTTGGAGAAATAGGAGAGGTCTATAAATGTACAGGCCATATACAGTCAGTATGTTATTTTGTCTGAATAAAGTTCTGCACGATTCCCTAAATCCCTTTCCTAAAATTGTGCGTAATGCCCACTTCTGTAGGATAAAATTTTTTTCCATATAAGATGACCCACCCCAAAAAATGATGCAATACGACATGACAGACTGGAAATTTGCATAGTAGACAATCTTCATCACATCTATTGCAACTTGCTTGTTCAATATATTGAGTGTATATATCACAGAACACAGCTTTCCCTTCAATTTGTCAATATGGGGATACCACCTCAACATGCTGTCAACTGTAGCCCCCAAAAACCTTGCCTGTTGTCCAACATTAATTTTTTGGTCCCCATCATACAATGCATCTGGTGACACCCAGCTTGTTCTTTTGGTACTGAAGAATATACATTCAGTTTTCTGTATATTCATTACAAGTTTATTATTAATGCACCATTCCTCCACATTGCCCATAATTAGGGTTGCCATGCGTCCGGGTTTCCCCGGATTGGTCCTAGTTTAGGGGGCGTCCGGGGGTCGTCCGGACGGGGCTTTCAAAATATGTCCGGGTAAAACCCGGACAAATTTTATGTCCGGGTGTGTGAAGCTTGAGTGTCAGTGACGGAGATGAGCTATTAAATACAAACCAGTTGTGGCTGAAGTTTTTCGAAACATCTATATTCTAAACTGCTCAAAATTGCATAGTAATATTTTTGTATACCAGCTCACAATGCTAATGTAAAGTGGGTTTTTTCGCTAGGGTCGCAGCAAAGGAGGAAGGAGAGAAACTTGCTAAATACACATACGCTTTCTTCTCTGATCAAAATAAAGTTTAATTTTGAAGACTTTAGTTGCTCCGACTTTTAAAAATTCATGATGAAAAATAAAGACATTTTGGGAAAAATTGGCAAGTCTGAAAAATTCCAAGTTAAGTTGAATTAGTAAAAAGAACTCGATCTCGTTAAAATTAAAACTTGTTACTTACTTTTGATTTATAGTTAATAAATAATTTAGACTTTTGCGTACCTAACCTATCTAACCGAACTAGATGATCTATCCTATAATTTGCTATTATAATGTAGAATCTAGTCTATTTGATTTTTGATCTACCAAAAATTATCGTTATGAGTTGTTTTTTATTTGATGATACCAAAGAAAAGAGAAAACTGTAAACTGTGTATAATAGAATCTTATTTGTTTTTTCTTGTTCTGTTTATATGGCAAACACGCGCGGTTTAAAGTTTAAATAAATTAAAATATACACGATGTTCTATTATATGCAAAAAAAAAATTTTTACGGGGTGTCCGGGGAAAAACAAAATTTCACAGAAATGTCCGGGGTTTTTGAAATTTTTGTCCGGCATCGGCAATTTAGGTGATGGCAACCCTACCCATAATAGACTCCAAGGCAAGAGTAGAGGAGTAGACATTTGCAGTAGGTATCAAAATGTTAATATATAATTGGTTGACAGTTTTGTCTTGGTAAGTATTTTGTTATATCGTTTATATAAATGATAAATAATAGTGGCCCCATTTTATTTGTATATTTCTGATAATCAATTTGTATCTTTGAATGTCCTACTCAACACTACCCCACTTTACCTGACTATTATTTATTATATTCTAAAATGTTTGTGAATGAAAAACATGTAACATGTAATACAACTACTAATTTCAATAGAACAAATAAAGCAATATTTATCTAAATACTTAGATTTTGAAATAGCATTTGACCATTCACAGACAACTATTGAGTCGGTTCAGTTCAAAATATGAAATAAAGCCATTGTGAACAAGGACACACCTACAATAAAGCCATGGTGAATGATTGAAACTAGTACTCACAGTTTTAACCTTGATTTGCTGCCTTTGAAAAGAGGCGTGTTGCTCGTAGTGAAACGTCTCTTCTTGCGACGTGATACCCAGGTTGCGATACTTCAACAGCTCCTGAAGCCTGACTCTGAGTTCGCGTTCTCTCTCGATGTTGGAAATAAGTCTTTCGTGTTCTGCAGCTGTTTGAAATTGGCTAAAGACGCGCACGTGATCCCTGAGTTCTCTGTAGAATAGGGTCACAATTATAAAATTGAAGGGAAATATCCAAAGCACTCATTAATTTATGATAAAATAACTAAAACTTTGTCCTTTCGATGAAGCACTCTCGTAGAATTAGAGGAAATCATCTGAAGCTGCAGCAGCTTTCAAATACATATATTAAGTATAAAGTTAACTAATATACTAACTGAAAGAACTACATAGTATTATTTTGATAACAAATTTAAATGAGCATACAGTTAACTAATGTACTTACTAAAAGAACCAAACATTCATTGTTTTTTTAACTGATACTGATTTATATTTACAAATTTATATAACTGTGCAGTTAACTAATATACTAACTGAAAAAATCATAGTGTACTTTTGGAAACAGACTTTTATAGAACTGAAGTTATTAATTTGAAGTTGTAGTTGATTTATAAATAAAAATTTAAATAACTAGTATAGTTAACTAATATACAAACTGAAAGAACCATAGCGTTCTTTCGGAAGTTGCTTTTAGAATTAAAACAAATCATCTGAAGATGCAGCTACTGTACAAAAATTTTAATCTTTGTAAAGTTAACTTATATACTAACTGAAAGAACTGTTCTTTGGATAGGATACTTTCTTAGAATTGAAGAGATAATCTGAACAAACAGCTGTTCACGAAAAAATTTTTTAATCAGTATATATTTAACTAATATACTAACTGAAAAACCATGAAGTAGTATTTTGGAAAGAGAATTCCAAAGAATTGAAGGGATATATATGAAGATGCATCTGCTTAAGTCCAGTATTTAATTAGTGTATTAACTAATATACGTAACTGAAATAACTAGATACAGGATGCTACATTTATGAATTATTATAAATTCCATATTTATTTATTCCAAGATCATATGAAAATCAAAGATAAATTACTATAATCAGTATGAAACAAATTAAAGAACAATTACGCAATGTAGAAATCAAATTTGCGCAATGCATAGATATGAATTAAATTATTCTATTTTTTTAAGAATATATACATATATTTGTGTTTTTTCAAAAATATCAATTAAGTTTTAAATAATTCTTCAACAGTGAACAACCACTTGAAAGTTTTCATAAGATAAATATCAATTTTTTATTATAAATTCCTTCCGATTGGATTTCATTAGTTGTGCACTTTTTCCATTTACTTATACTCATATACCAAACTCACTTTTGTTCTTTGGTTAGTGGTTTTTTATTGGGGTCTTTTCTGTCCTTTGAAAAAAATTTGGACACAAGCTGATAATCTCGAACCACTCTTTTTCTCCTCGTTCTCTCCCTCAATTTTCTGGAGTACATGTCTACCATAGCCAATTTAATCAAGATTTCAACTTTCGAATCTTGTGTTGTGTCAAGTTGAAGCGACGACACAAGCTGCTCTGCAGGCATATCGAACTCCTGAAAATATAAGTCAATTTCAAATCGACAGAGAAATAACATATTTATATATTATTTATTGTATACACAGGTACAAGTAAAAGAAAATTTAACAAAAACATCCATCATTATATTGTCAATTTAAAAGGAAAATGAGCATATTTGTCTCTAATTAAAGGTGTATTAATATGGTCTCTGAAAAACTCAATGATAGATCTTCCACTATAAAAAATTTTCACCTACAATACTTTCAAATAGCCAGATGTTTTACCCTTTCATAGTCATCTCTGTGTGGCTTATAACCCAACAGAATAGCTTCCTCAGGTGTTATATCTAACGGAGGTAATTTGGATATGGCAGCTGGTGCTAGGGGGCCCTTATCTTCAGGCACATGATCTTTTAATACTGGCCTTCGTCTTTCCACATCTCCCCAAGTTGCTTTTCCTATATTTCCATCTAAATACCTGCTAATATATTCCTCTTTCACCTCTGAAATAGAAAATCATTAATTGATCATTTAACAACAGTTATTTCTCCCGAATAAATTTAAAACAAACTCAAAAGAATTATTTTAATAAAATTATAGTTATGGTATTTGTTTACATAAAAAGCATTATTGACAATGATTCATTTTGGTACAGGATATTATTGTGATTTTTATTTACCTTCAGGTGTTCTTGTTTTGACATATTGACTAACAATATCCCAATTTCCAAATCCATACAGTTCCACTGCATCTAGTAGCTGCAATTCTTCTCGTCCTGTCCAATTTCCTCTACCTCCTATGACTATGGCGCAATGATCCTAAAAAGTAGGCAAATAATATTTGTGCAATTACATTAATAAAATCTTTAATAACATACCACGAACTTATATGAATGATCGTTTCTATGTGGACCAATTTCTGCACCACTCACAAAACACTGAAAAAGAGAGAGAGAATGATAAATAGGGCAATTAATATATTATTCTAGTTTATCGCGGTAAAATTCAAATTTTACATAGAAAATATATCCGGCCATTTTCTTTGACGTACGCAACAGTGTCAAGTATTTACCTGCAAACAAATATCGAAATCTGAGCATTCGCAGCATTGAACTCTCACTCCATTGATTTCCTCTTGGCAATAAGTACATGAAACTTTTGCAAAAACATCTAAAAAAAGTTTATTTTGAAATTTTCAATCATGAATTACGAAAATAAGACCTTACCAGCAGTCGCCATTCTTTTTTCTGTTGTGTACAGAAAATTTCATTTTCTGTCAATTATAACAATGTTCTAGGCATGCGTTCAGAGTCATAATCATAGAAGAGACAAAATGAAGAACCTTCTCTACAGGCTCTTGCACCGTTTTATTATAAAACGTCGTTTAACTAAACTTGGTTTATGCGGGGTTTAAAACCTCTTCATCGCCGTTTATATTTTGGTGCAATGGCGAAAATGTCAAATTAAACTCAGTTTATAGTCATATTTCTAGATAATTTGAAGTGATAGCGTATTCAAACAGAATTTATTCAATTACTTTTACATTACAATTAGATGATTAAAATCCCCTCATAATTAACTCGAAGGCAGTTTGACCGCACATAACCAAACCGACAACCAGACCAATGAGTGTTAATTGGAACAGAAACTTATCCCTGAATCCACCCTTTAACCAGACCGGAAGACCGTCATCGACCTAAAAAAAACAAATAAAATTAGTAGCTGCCATTAAAAAATAATATTTATGAAAACGATATTACCTGAAATTTCTTCTGATTTTCCTTCAATTTTTTTAATGAGCGGTGTACAACTATTTCTCGCTGGAAATCCTCGCTACTCTTAGTTGGCGGACAAGGATTTCTAATGGCTTGAAGTTCCGGACAAATAAAAAAATGCCTCCGTAGAAGTCTAGGGACGATAAACGATCTCTGAAAATAGGCAATTTTTACTAAATGCGTTGAATATCACATGCATAATTACAATTCACCTTCAAAAGATTCATTTTTGTTAATAACGCTCTGAAGTAATATCTTTAATGTCAAAAATCTTCAGACGGCTTAATCGTTTCCATGGAAATATATGGAAAATATTCACGTATGTTGATTATTCTAAAGTTTAATAATTTAAGTAAGTACATATTATTAACTAGCGGACCTGACGGACGTTATCCTTATCGAACGTTGTAAATTAAATAATAGCAAACAAAGAGAGAATTCAATATAGGTAAGCGAAATTTTGGTGCAATATGTTCAGATACGTGAAAACATTTTTCGTCGGTAGAACTCGATCGCAGAGCCACCTACCGGGTTCAATTGTGAATCTAAACCATCCAGGGGCTCCGTGAGGGGCTCACTTCAAACACACACAAACATTTATCAAAATCGGTCCAGTCGTTTAGGACGAATTCAGTAAAATACACACACATACAGAAGTATTATATATTATATATGTAATACAGATAACTTTGTACCCTTTTTTATCCTTAATGCGCACACGAAGCGGTGTGAGATTTAGAATAATTTATTAAACTTGATATAAAGGAGTGTGAAAAGCTAAAATTTATATATAATGTGTGAGGGGGTACATTAAATTAAATTTCTAAAAAATCAGTTTCGTAGAAATACTACACCGCAATCTTCGCCATTTTATATAATCATTGTTTACATTTAAGCTGCCATTGTTAAACAACATTATTCAAACTTAAAATTTCAATTATGATGGTCTAATTTCGACCACTGGTATAACGATAAAAGAGACATAAAACAAGTAGGATCATCATTGTTAACTGAAACTCGGCCGTATGTGTGGGGGGGGGGCAATCATCAATCAACTAAACAAAGAAATATATATTTTCAAAGTTTGTGAATAATTTGTTCTAAGGTAACTTGTACCTCGGATATTATAGTCATGCAACTGCTCCACGTGTTTTACATTTAAATTAGTTTTTAGAAGTGTATTTTTTAGGCAATATACAAATTTTGTTTGTTCAAAAATCCTAATCTTTTACACCTGTTCCGTTGGATCAATACGGTTCAACATAAAGATGGTTTTCATTGTTTTATTTTGTGCCTTGTAGTTTGTTTAACACATAAGTAGGTAGGTTTCCTCAAAATGGAATTAGGTATCTAATATGAGGTAGGATATAGCTATTATAAAGCAAAAGTCTAGATTCTCTATTTAAACTATATATATATATATATATATATATATATATATATATATATATATATATATATATATATATATATATATATATATATATATATATATATATATATATATATATATATATATATATATATATATATATATATATATATATATATATATATATATATATATATATATATATATATATATATATATATATATATAAGTATATGTTCAGAAAGATTTCCGCGGTCGGAAGTATTTGAAAAACTTGGTTCACGGAATGAACCGCGTAAAAGATTTGAAAAATCTCGGTAATATAAGCGGTGTAGTATTTCTACGAAACTGATTTTTTAGAAATTTAATTTAATGTACCCCCTCACACATTATATATAAATTTTAGCTTTTCACACTCCTTTATATCAAGTTTAATAAATTATTCTAAATCTCACACCGCTTCGTGTGCGCATTAAGGATAAAAAAGGGTACAAAGTTATCTGTATTACATATATAATATATAATACTTCTGTATGTGTGTGTATTTTACTGAATTCGTCCTAAACGACTGGACCGATTTTGATAAATGTTTGTGTGTGTTTGAAGTGAGCCCCTGGATGGTTTAGATTCACAATTGAACCCGGTAGGTGGCTCTGCGATCGAGTTCTACCGACGAAAAATGTTTTCACGTATCTGAACATATTGCACCAAAATTTCGCTTACCTATATTGAATTCTCTCTTTGTTTGCTATTATTTAATTTACAACGTTCGATAAGGATAACGTCCGTCAGGTCCGCTAGTTAATAATATGCACTTACTTAAATTATTAAACTTTAGAATAATCAACATACGTGAAAAATTAAATAAAGTTTCAACTATTTTATTCTGGGTTATTTGTAATCTATTGATATCTTGTTGTCTTGCTTGTCCCCAAGAAGCAGCTCAGTAAATCAGATGTGAATACACATTCGAATAATAAATTTGGAATTTAGTTTTTTTGTTGAACTTCATGGCACTGTGTTTTAGGTGATAACATAGATAATTCAGTTTTGTGCATAGTTTAGAGATATGTTTTTCAAATGTTAATTTATTGTCAAGGATCAAACCCAGATATTTGGCACTTTCTACTTCATATATTTTTTCATTACTTATGTTTAATTGGAAGTTATTGTTTTCTGCATCACTATTGAAGATCATGTAGTTGCATTTAGTTTGGTTTAATAGAATATTGTTTTTTGCTGTCCATTCACTTATGCAATTAAGATCCTCTTGAGCTAGCTGGAAAATTTGTTCGGGTGTTCCTGAATAGAAGAGTGCAGTGTCATCAGCAAACAGAGTTATTTTCCTGTGTAGTTCAATGCTACACAAATCATTGATATAAATGAGAAATAGTGTTGGACCAATTACACTCCCCTGGGGTACACCACTGGTTACTACAGTTTTTTCACTTGATATTCCATTGATTGTTGTATAGTGCCATCGATTGCTTAGGTAGCTGGTGAATAGGTCGAGTGTTTTATTTTTAATGCCAATCATATTGAGTTTGTTTAGTAATTGTTTGTGTTCTACAACATCGAAGGCATTCCTAAGGTCTAAGAAAACTGCCATAACTCTATTTCGTTCATCAACTTCTTTATAGATATATTCCATGATGTTAGTGATTGCTGTTTGAGTATTTCTTTTTGATAAGAACCCATTTTGTTGTCTGCTGAAAAAGTTTATGTTCTCCAAGTGGTTGAGAAGCCTGGCTTTCATCACTGATTCAAAAATTTTGGAAAACACTGTCAGAATGGATATTGGTCTATAATTATTACTAATATTCATGGGTCCACTTTTATGTATAGGGGTTATTTTGGCAATTTTAAGACTCGATGGAAATACTCCGTTTTTCATACATTTGTTTATCATTTCTGCTAGAACTGGGGCTAGTATATGTTTGAGTTTTTTCACAAGTTGAGGTTTGATCATATCGTATCCTGGTGCTGCATTCGTCTTCAGGGAACTTATTATTTTAAATGTTTCATTTGTGGTGACTGGTCTCATAAACATTGTTGGGTTTGATGTATTTCTCAGTGAACAGCTGCTAGGGTTTGAGCTATTGATATTCAGAGATCGCACAATCAACAATTAATGAGTTCGGAAAAACATAACGTTGTAAAAGTTAGTAAGTAATATACATCTGAAGAAGCCACTGTGTTAGGCGAAACAATTGTCATGTTAACAAAATATAGTGAAAATCGAAAACTGAAGTTTTATTTACAATATGGTATAAAACATTCAAGTAGAATAAATACAGATTTAATTTTTTTAACCAACAACATGAATCAAAACACAACAATTAATCTAACAAACTCTAGCATAAAAAACCGAAATTCTTTTACATCCACTAAACTAACCACCCTTTTTCTGTGATAGACCAACTTTGAATGAAGATTTCTCTTTTTCAGTACGTAATCATTAACTGGTAGAATTTTGATTTTTCATAAATTCCTCTTTAAATCGAATAATTAATTAAGAACCTATTTTGTACATTAAGTTGGTAAGGGTTTCTGTGGTTTCCCTTACCATCTAATATTAGGTTCTTCCCCCAAATATATAATGGAGAAAATTCAGAGAATTCAAAATAGAGCAGTCAAAACAACTTATTGCATGGACTATTTTACACCTACAACAATGGTCTACAAAGTCACCGAGTTACTTGACATGAAAAAATTATTGATAATGGAGCAATCTAAACTTATATTCAATATACAGAGAAACCAAATGAAAACACGGGTTACATTAACATATAGTCATGAGATACATTGCCATGGTACCAGAAAGTATGCAGGTATTCGACAGAAACTGCCGAGAAGCAATAAATACAAAGAGTCTCCCATATACAGCAGTGTAGCAGCAGTGAACTCTCTTCCAGTACATGTGATAAATAAAAAAAACTATAACCTTAAAAAACATTTAATATCAACAATAATTTAAGGGGTGAATGCATATGTGTTTATTTTAACTTAACTTGTACAAAGAAATTAGATTTTGTTTTATGTGGAATAGGTTAAGGAACGAAGCAAGAATTTGTTTTGTTTTTGTATTTGATTTTTATTTTTTATTGTTGTAAATTATTTATTAGGTTTTGTCACCAGAGATCTCACTGCTTTTGGGACCAAAAATAAACGTTATTATTATTATTATTATTAGCAGACCTGACTGCTGATATTGAAATGAATAACACGTATAATTAATAACTGAAGACTACCACAGCCGCAAAAATTTTTATGAAGCATAGTTATCTATTTTTTGACTTTTAAATTAAAAAAAAAACATTCATAAACGCCACATTAATTTCAATATTTCAAAAGTTCAAAAGTTTATATATATATATATATATATATATATATATATATATATATATATATATATATATATATATATATATATATATATATATATATATATATAATTATATGTGAAAAACTTGGTTCACGGAATGAACCGCGTAAAAGATTTGAAAAATCTCCCTCAATCTCCTCAATAACTTCCAATTAAACATAAGTAATGAAAAAATATATGAAGTAGAAAGTGCCAAATATCTGGGTTTGATCCTTGACAATAAATTAACATTTGAAAAACATATCTCTAAACTATGCACAAAACTGAATTATCTATGTTATCACCTAAAACACAGTGCCATGAAGTTCAACAAAAAAACTAAATTCCAAATTTATTATTCGAATGTGTATTCACATCTGATTTACTGAGCTGCTTCTTGGGGACAAGCAAGACAACAAGATATCAATAGATTACAAATAACCCAGAATAAAATAGTTGAAACTTTATTTAATTTTCCATATAGGACAAACACAACAATGCTTTACAAAGATCTAAAAATTTTGAAAGTCCCTGATATAGTTAAACTGAATAGTGTCAAAATTATTTACAAAATCAAAAACAACCAAACTGAAACAGAAGTCAGCCTAACTCAAAATTGTGACATACATCATTACAACACGAGAACAAATCAACATTTCCACATACTACCAAATGCAACTAATGTTGGAAAAAAAAGGACTACATTTCAAGCTCTACAATGGTGCAACAAAATTCCCGAACATATTAAAAACAGTCCGTCCATTGACAGTTTCAATAGAAAGATGAAAAAACTCCTCCTAGAGAACCTATGATTTGTAAAAAGTGATCTCTTCCTCTGACTACAATAGTTATTTAAGTTAAAATTTTTTTGTATAAGTTACTAAAATGTTAGGACATGCATGTCACTCATACAATCTTAGTACTCGAATAAATTTAAAAAAAAAAAGTTTGTACTTTCTACCTGCAAAGTGATTAAGTTTAGGTTTTTCCCATTCTTATTGAATATTCCCTTCCTAAATCTTTCAATATTCTCGTTGCGAAAGTTAGTATATAATATACATCTGAAGAAGCCACTGTGTTTGGCGAAACAATTGTCATGTTAACAAAATATAGTGAAAATCGAAAATTGTGAAGTTTTATTTACAATAATAATAATAATAATAATAATAATAATCTTTATTTTCAACAATCCCTGCGACACCCTCCCAATTTGGAAGTGTGTAGCACTGAAATGAAAAAAGTCAAAATGCAAAGCTACAAACAGAATACATTAACAATCACATCAATTACATATCTGTTGCAACTAAAATATTCGAATTAAGTAAATATAATTATTGTTTTTTACAGAAAATTTCAAACTCTTGTAGGTTATATGGTTCACATCTTAAGATAAAGCAGTAAATAGTTTTCTTAAAAGTCTTGTATTCTTTGATTTTTTGTATAGACTTTGGAAGTGCATTATATACCCTCAATGCTGCATACTGTGGATGTTTTTCTCGTAATGTAGAACGGTGAATAGGATAGAAATAAGTATGGACTTGTCTACTTCTATTCCCATTCCTGTATTCATCAAAGTAGTGACTATTCTTTTGGAGAAATAGGAGAAGTCTATAAATATACAGTCCATATACAGTCAGTATGTTATTTTGTCTGAATAAAGTTCTGCACGATTCCCTAAATCCCTTTCCTAAAATTGTGCGTAATGCCCACTTCTGTAGGATAAAAATTTTTTCCATATAAGATGACCACCCCAAAAAATGATGCAATACGACATGACAGACTGGAAATTTGCATAGTAGACAATCTTCATCACATCTATTGCACTTGCTTGTTCAATATATTGAGTGTATATATCACAGAACACAGCTTTCCCTTCAATTTGTCAATATGGGGATACCACCTCAACATGCTGTCAACTGTAGCCCCCAAAAACCTTGCCTGTTGTCCAACATTTATTTTTTGGTCCCCATAATACAATGCATCTGGTGACACCCAGCTTGTTCTTTTGGTACTGAAGAATATACATTCAGTTTTCTGTATATTCATTACAAGTTTATTATTAATGCACCATTCCTCCACATTGCCCATAATAGACTCCAAGGCAAGAGTAGAGGAGTAGACATTTGCAGTACGTATCAAAATGTTTGTATCATCCGCATATATAATTGGTTGACAGTTTTGTCTTGGTAAGTATTTTGTTATATCGTTTATATAAATGATAAATAATAGTGGCCCCAGAATGCTGCCCTGAGGTACCCCCACAGTTGATATCATCTCATCTGAAGAATATGTGACTCCCTTCACAATAACAGAAACTTTCTGTTTGCGATTTGTGAGATAGCTTTTTATAAGGTCAAGTTGTTTACCCCTTATTCCAGATAATTCCATTTTGGAAAGTAATATTTTATGGCATACAGAGTCAAAAGCTTTAGACAGGTCAAGGAACAGTGCAGCTGAACCTCACCTTTCTCCAATGCTACTACAAAAGCACATGTTAGTTCGAAAATAGCAGTTTCGGTATTTTTGCCACTTACAAATCCATGTTGACTGTTTTGAATAACACTGTACTTCTTAAAGAATTAGAGCATTCTGTTTGCTAAAATTTTCTCGAAGATATTGGAGAATGAACTCATAAAACTGATTGGTCGGTAGTTCCCTAGTTCAAGTGGAATCACCTTTTTTATGAATAGGTCTAATAACTGCTATCTTTAGTGGATCTGGAAAAATACCTTCTTTGAAAGATAGGTTCATTATATGAGTCAGAGTTGGACCTACTATATGAATACATCTTTTTATAACATTCATGGGAATTCCATCATATCCACTCGAGTAATTGTTTTTCATTGACATAACTGCCGTAGTAATCTCACATTCTTCAATGTCAAAAACATAAAATGATTTTTGAAGAGGTTGTAAAGTTATGACTGTGACTATCATTTTGGTGGCAGATTATCATCCGGTGAGAAAGCCACATTATTAAAAAATTTATTAAAATTATTTACAAGTTTGTGAAGATCATCATTGATTCATATCCTTAAAATTTTCCTTTGGTTTCTTTTTGGTGAGTTTATTAACAACCTGCCAGGTTGCTTTTGATTTATTTTCTGCATTTTGTATAGTTGCACTTGTAATGTTGTTTTTTAAACTTAGAAATGTATGAATCATATTTTTTCTTATATGACTTATAGTCATTTTTGAATTCATGTCTTACTTGAGATATAGTGAAAATTTTATCCAAGATATTTTTCATACTTCGAATCTGAGGAACGCTTCTGAAGGTGTTCTCACGATCTTTCTTGATAACACACCTAAGGGGAAATATTTCATTAAAACTACTTTCAAAGTTTACTGAAAAGTAATCCCACATATTTTCAATATCTGACTTATCATAATTGTAGATCTCATTCCAATTGTTTCTGTTAGTTTAAGTAGAAATTCTTGTATTGTTTTTTCATTTATTTTTCTTATCCAAGCTCTATTATACTTTTGTATACACATTTTCATTTTCAAATGTGAATATTAAAGCCTTGTGATCTGATATGTGATTTTCGATGATATTAGTGGAGCCCTCCAAATTTGTTATGAGATTTAATCCAAAACAAGTATTCGATGCAGATCTTGTTGGTTCATTCACCTTGAAATACAAGATTAAATGTCTCAAGGAGAGTCAGAAAATTTTGGGAATCTTTTGATTTAACAAGAATATCTATGTTAAAATCTCCTCCAATTAATAATTTAACATTCTCCTGAATACAAATGTCTAATATGATTTTAAGTTTCTCAAGAAAGATATCTACATTGCTATATGGCGGCGAATTTGGTCTATAGATACAAATTACCAAAATTTTTTGTGTTCCCAAGATTAATCTGACTAGCACAACATTCTATAATACGTGTACACTTACAGAATTTACATCATCCCTTCTGGTACATATGTAACCATTTTTGCAAAAATTGCACTTCCACCATGCCTACCCTGTTGACGGCAAAAAACTGGCTGCCAAGTTATAACCTTGCATTAAGTATGAATCAAGCTCCTCTTGGCTTTTCCAGTGTTCAGTAACCATCAATATATCCAAATTATATTCTTGTGTGAAGAGTTCTAGGGTATTCTGACAGTTTCCGATTGATTGAAATGTTCTGGTGTGCAATAGTAAAGAGTTTTTCATTTCCCTTAGTATTTACTCGTGGAGGTTTTTGCTTAGATTTGCAAGATATATCAAGCAATTTAACATTTTGGTGAAGAGATGAGCAATTTACATTCGATATATGATCTGCATCTTTACCAAATTCTATTTCTTTCTTTGGTGTTTTTGATCCAGCCGAAATAAAAAAGGATTTATTCTACTACCCTCTGGCCAGATTTCAGGTTTTTTCACTAATTCCAGTTCTTCACGTGGTACACTAATCCTGAACGAAGAGTATTCTTCTGGACGCCTTGATTGGAGTTTTATACACTGCACATCCTTGAAGCCATTATCATGGAGGTAATCCTTCAAACAGTCTTCAGTCAAATTTGGATCAAGTTTACAAATATGTACATGTCCAAGTACTTTAATTCCTTTAATTGCAAGCTTACTACCGTGACCAGTACCTACAATTCCTCGAGGTTGACGATAATTTACATGTTTATTTTTATCTGATTTGTTGATGTTCGTATCTAAAGGGGATAGCTTATCCTTCTGTTGAAAACTTGAGAATTTATTTGGTCCAGCCTCGGAAGAAAAAATAGTCACAGCTGCTTTATCTGGAGCTATATCATAATGGATTTTCATCAAGTATTTATGACCTTTGTTGAATTTTTCGAATATGCAACATTTAAAATAAAATAATAATTTAATTAATACTAGTGTATTATAGGACTGCTGCAATTATTAACAAATCTCTTGATAAATTTTAATGACAATTGAAACAAAAAAAAACTTACCAACACTTCAATGTTGAAAAATTCACTATTTTTTTCCATTTGAAACTGCCTAATAGAATACCATAGACTAATATTAAAAAAGTATATTCTTAAAAACTTATTACATTTCCTATTCACATATTATAATTTTCAAACATAAAAATTCAATGTCATTTCGAGTTGTTTGAATTTGTTCGTTTTCTTTTAAATTTACCAGGTTTATGTTGTTTTGTTCTTCTTATTTTATTCAAATCTTCTACTTCTTCTTTAATCACTGTCTTCTTCAGTTCCTCCAATGCCTTCTCATAACTCTTAGCTAGAGATTTTAAATCATCAGTAGGTACTTCAACCTGTGAAATAAAAAAAATTATTCATTATATGCTCCAGCAGGTTTACATTATCATAGCTTCAATGGCAAATATTATGTACATAAAAGTAAGGCTATAAACTTAACTTATTAGAAGCCTAATAATTTATTGAACAATCAGCTAGATACTAATAATTCTACTCTGTTAAATTTATTTTAGTGAAATATTGAATATCTGTACCTGCTATGTTTACCCACTTTTATAATTTTATCTACCTGCCAATAGATTACATTTAGGTTTTCCCAACCCCCCTTTGTATTTCCCATTTCTAGATTCGTAAGATATTCCATTTTTACCCCGAGGCGAAGCTAAAGGGGTTATAGTCTCACGACAAAAAGTTGGGATCTGGCCCGATTTTGAAAATTCCAACGGATATCGATAAAACACATGATTTCATTAGGGAATTTTAATTCCCAATTTTTTTCCCAACGAAGAATAAAAAAAATATAGCGTTTTTAACCCGAGGCGAAGCCAAAGTTTCACTACAAAAAGTTGGGATCTGGTCTGATTTTAAAAATTCCAACGGATATCGATAAAATGCATACGATTTCATAAGAGAAGTTTTGTTTCCAATTTTTCCCAGCGAATAATAAAAAATTATAGCGTTTTTTAGATAGGCATTACGACATGCGCATGCGCCAAGGTCGATATGTACGAGGTCCTACAAAACATGCGTCGAAGTGCTCTGTGTGCCACGGTAACCAAGCGACGTTGATAGCTTCAGCTTGATTCTGCGTCTGTGTCTGCTTCCCATCTTAGGTTTGTTCCAACCTTGAATCACAAACAGATTTCCAACAGTTTGCAAATCGTTCTCAACGCGCATGTCTGTAAAATATTGGTTTCCTGATCTATTATGGTTGGAACACCTGATAATCCACTGGAAGTAGTGGGTCAGGCCCCAGGGAAGAGATTCTCATTAAAAAAAAATCCTACCACAAACAGAAATGTTACAATAGAGCAAACACGAAGAGATAGAAAAGAATACAATAGAGAATAGTACTTGAAAAAGAGAAGTTGGAGTTGCATAAACAAAAACTTATCTTAATGAAGGAAAGAAATGAACTTCTGGGAGAATTAAATGATCTTTCAAAAAGTAGAAGCTGTTCTACTTGTTCGAAAGACTTTATGCAACGTTTTACTAAGCAACTTTCAGATTTTTTTTCTTACATTCATTTTTTAATATTTTTTTACTTTAATTTTAGGATTCTTTTTTTAATTAATGTGTTAGTGCAATTAATATTTTAGTGCAATGTGAAAAGTAAATGTAGTACCTACAATAAAATGTAAGTTTGTTATTTATGAAATATATGCCATTTTTTTAGTTTCACCGAACAAGAATACATAACATAAATATGCAGAGAGTATAATGCGAGTTTTTATGTGACAATAGGTTAGGTGAATAAAAATAAGCAAAAGGTCTAGAAATTGTCACCATCTGAAAAATAATAGCTCTACACATGCGCCAGATGAACGGTCAGAAGATAATCCGCAAACCGTTCTGATAGTTTTCAAACAGTTTGCAACCTTGGATGGAACGCAAAACTGACCGTTTCCTAATCGTTTGTGATTCTGGTTGGAACGCATTTAAGTTACTGCGCAGAATCCTGACTGTAAGAAACTGTTTCTGATGCCGGTTGGAACGAACCTCTTATCAATTTGATTCATAATTTGCAGCAAAATGAGCCGGAATAGGATATTCAAACTCGACAGTCAATGAATGAATTTTTTTGCTAAATTTTCACGGATTTTATTCGTAATATCGACTTATTAATACATTTATTGCAATTTTCCTTCATTTCATTCGTAAAATCGACTTTCATTGTTATTTAATTTATATAATACATTCAAAAAATTTTGACGACATGCACATGCGCCGAAGGGTTTTATCATTCCTAGTGCCACGCAGTAGGGTGTCCTTCATTTTTAAAATTAGTTTGAATTACTCGTCTGATGAAGCCACTGGCTGAACAATTGTTATGTTTAACAAAATATAGTGAAAATCGAAAACCGTAGTTTTATTTAAATTATTGTGATGAATTTTCAGAAAGTATCGGCCCAATCAATTGGTTGTTACCATCAAAGGCTGCCATATATACATACCTCTAGCACGTTATTCTTTTCCGCTTGTTTTAGTAAACCCTTGAAATGACCAATCTGAGAAGTATGAAGCAATGTTACGGCAGTTCCCAAAGAACCTGCTCTAGCAGTTCTACCTGCTCGATGAATGTAAGTCTTCAGGTGTTTTGGCGCAGAGTAAGATATTACACACTGAATGTTTGGTAAATCTATTCCTCTGGCTAACGAATCTGTACAAGTTATTCTGAAACACAATTCATAATCAGACAAGAATCTCTTCAAACAT
>JARQZK010004697.1:0-21262 GCA_030704885.1 Cynegetis impunctata
CCCCAGACATATCTTCTTGGAATCTCTCAAAAAAGACAAGGTTGATAGCATATCAAAGGTTGTGTAATAGTATTGTATTCATTCATTAAGTAATAGTAAATCAAAATATTTGCTGATAATCCAGTGTTATTAAGATTCATTTACCGTAAGTAATCTTGACATATCTGTAGACTTAATAGGTAAATATAATTATATTTTATCTAAATTTTAAGGAGGCAAAGTTTATATTGCTCAGTTATAAATAATCAAAATATTTATTATCAATATTGATAAAGAGTAAGTGAGTTAATTAGGCGAGTATAATAATATTAACCTGAGACAATCGTGCAATATAGCAAATGATACCAAAAATCAATTAAGAGACAATCTTGAAGCGATAGAGGCGATTACAGAGTGTATTTTATTGCTAGGAAACGACTAAACATATTGAGAAGTCGAACGCAAAGAGGTGCGTTCGTTTAGATTTGGCGTTCGTACGCATCAGCAATCACGACGTACTTTCTTAACACCCCCCCTGGCCAAATCCCTTACGTAGTGCCCTTGTGTCCCGTGGTGCCCTGTCCGGAGATATCTGTCCCGCCGGCCGCTTACCCCCCGACCCAAGCGCCTTGTCCCTGTGGCCAATGCGCCCCGCATATGTACGCTAATCACGTGGCTGCTCCGAGTACTCTAATCGTGAACAGATTCACCGAGATCAACTACTTCGACAACCCTCCACTGGCTGCTGCAGTGCCGGAAAAGTACAACTACGATATGGTAAGTATAAACGTAATGGAACTAGTTTTTCGTTGGCAATAGACAATTTTTGGAACGATGTTCTTTACACAGCTTGCGGTAGGAGGCGACGAGCCGAAATCAGCATGTAACGATTAACAAATTATATGGAGATTCCTGAGAATGACAACAGATGGTTGTCGGCATGCTGTGAAAGATGATATTTAAATTAGACGTGATTTATGGTGTGACGAGATGCCAAGATTTCGGATTACCCATAGAAAACGTAAACTTCACCCACAAAACTTGCCATTCCCTTCCACGGCTTTCTAAACAATACGAACTTGAGATCTTCATGCAGTTTTGCGAACACAACTATAAAAGTTCAATATATCAATAGAAACAATTTATATATGTTAGAAATGAAAACTGCAGCAAACTGTGTAGTATAAACTTTGAAACCTAAGTTAATAACATCGATTAACTTGATACAAGTATTCACGTTTTCATACGTTTAGATGAACATGTCATTTGTTTACTTTTTACAGATAGACAATAGTGAAATCTTATGCTCAACGTCAAAAGAGTATTAAAAAAATTGATAAAACAATAACAGAGTGTGAAAAAAATACGTGTGCGAAAAGGATACTAGGGGTCTCATAAGCGCACACGTTTTTCGTGAATCTTTGCATCACTTCATTGCACCTTACGTGTTTAGATTTGTTGGAAAAAAAAATTCAATTAGCTTTAATTATCCTATGTGAAATTTAGTAGGAGTATTTAATTCAACAGATTCATAGAGAACGATGTATTATAATTGCAACATTCATCAAAAATATTTATGTTCATATGAGTTACATTTCGACCGTTTTTTACTACACCACAAGAAACAGACGCAGACATTCGGCCTCAATTATTATAATAGACATTATATAAAACTACATACAGCAACAACAATAGCGATAACTTGAAAATACCTAGAGACTGTGACAATTTTCAAATATTCTCCACATCTGAAGAAAATTACTTGCCACTATATTAAAGCAAGAATTATGGTCTTTTACATGATAATTTTTGAATATAGGAAGAGATTTTCCCTGTCTGAATTCAAAAGTCAAGAAATCCATTAATGATTTAATTTTCTGTTCGAAATTGTTGTTACTTTGTAGTCCAGGCGGTTGAGCCGACAATCTATTCTTTAGTGTGTACCTATTCATGAAAGCATGTGGCTTTCTGAAATATACTCGGACGTATATGTCGAGTAAGTAATATGATTTTATAGTGGAATCCAAGCCAAGATGAAAAAAGTTGAATCTCATTGAATATTGTATATGATGTTTGTCGGAAAGAATGAATAGTTATCCATCATTGGTTTTATTCAAATTGAAAGACTATCTAAGCAATGAATAATTTCAAATCCATACTGGCTACGTTAGATGGAAACAATATAATGTCGAGTTGAGGATCATTTAAATCGGGTTATTCATGAGGTAATTATATATTATTTCAGACTGTCATCTTGATATCACATTTGAGCTCCAAGTTTAAGATGATCACATACTTTTTGACAATATGGCCTAAAAAGTTCGGCCTTTTCGGTTGCACATATAAAACAACACATTGACTGCCACCTATAGTCTAGGCAATAAGTGCTTTTTTGTTCAACTTCTTTCAACAGTGCCGGAAAAATATGAGCAAGATGTCATTCGATTCAGAATAAAATGAAGATGTCTTTTGAAAAAAATACAGTTTCGCTCGCGAAAATTTTAAAAGTTATAAACAATTTACCTACTGAAAGATAAAAAGGGAGGTTTGGTTTTCTGCGAATAACTCAAAAACTAATTGAGATTTTGTATATCTAAAAAAATATTCGGAAAGAGGATGAAATTTCCTATAATTAAATTTTGACCCCCGAAACTGTTGGATCAATATTCATAATTTTCTCTGAGGGGTAAATATACGACCGAAAACGAGTGATCTGTCTTGCGCAAGTTAATCCCATTTTGGACACTAACAATAAACCTTATTTAACCATATTAAATACAAAAATTTATGTACGAAAAAATTGAGGTGCTTACTGGAGGTAAATAAAAAATAATTTTGTGGCAAAAACCTTTTATCACGATTTTTCAATTAGTTATGCAATTGTTAGTTATTAATTTTTTTGGACTTGAACATGAAAGGTGTTATAACTATTCAACTATAGGTCTGATATTTTTTTCCTTTTTTGTAGCTAGTTTTGAAAGGCTTCAGAATAGATCTCCATTGAAAAAATTCAAAATGTTCAATTTGTCAGTTTTTTATTGACAATTTTGGCAGTTGCAAAATAAAAAAAAAATATTTTTATATAATTTCAAAGAACCGTTTTTTATAATTGGAAGCTGAATGAAAAGGGTTTTTTCAAATTTTCATCTCCTGTTCTATGAATAATTGTTATGAACAAATGCGTCGTTCACAGGAGAATTGAAAAACAAATTTTATGATTAATTAATTTTTTTAAATTTGCAACCACGTAAATTATGAATAAAACACTGAAAAATTGAATTTCTCAAATTTTTTCAACGGGGATCTATTCAGTAGCCTTTCAAAACTAGCTCTCAGATTTACAGTTCAACAGTTATCACACTTGCACTGTTCTTGTTCAAGCAGCAAAAAATTATTAATTAACTATTGTATAACTAATTGAAAAATCGCGATAAAAATTTTATTCCGAATCGAATGACACCTTGATCATATTTTGTCGAGACTGCGGAAAAAAGTTGAACAAAAAAGCACTTGTTGGCTAGACTATTAAAAGATGACTGGTGTTTGCTTTTTTGACTAAAACGCCAACTACGAGTTAACTTGTAGTTTGTTTACTTGGCACATTTGTGAAGCTACTAAATTCGCAGTATATCAATTTGAATGTGAATACCTAGATAGCCTCAAGAAAAAAAGGAGAATAAAGATTGCTTAAAATAAAAGAAAACAATAAACAATACCATATAATGTATTTTCATCAATATAATCAAAATCAAAAATAATTTTCATTGTGTGCGATAGTTTTTAGTATAATCTTCAACGGATGGCTTCTGTTGGTTAATAATGGGGTTTTTTCAACTTTGGGGCAAATTCGACTTTAGATGTTGGATTGTGTAGCTAATTAAGAGCTAATCCGGAAAACCTTTTTTTTAGTTAGTAAGTTCTGTTGTCAGTTCTGTTGGGAGTCATCCACCCAATTTTTTCGAATTTCATAATTAAAAAGTATATTATGTCAAATCTCAATCGATTCACAACACTATTCGAAATTTCTCCTGATTTCAAGTATTTTCATTGTTGTACTTTTTCGTGCATATGATATTCTGGTTGTAACCTCAGTTATAATTCTGCTATATTATAACATTTTTCAGAAAACCGCTTTCAATATGTGATTAGAAAATTTCTACTTTATTTTTCCATAATTCTTCCACTCCACACTATTATAGAATCAATTGAATCTTTCACATCAGTTTTTAATTTTAGACTCATTAAATATTTCAATTCGTAGATGTTAGAGAATGTTTCTTTCGCTATATCTGATTGTGAAACAAAAACTAAATTGAACAAGTATTTTAATATTGTCGACAGATAGAGAGAACAACTCTATTCCGAATTCTATAGCGAATTTCGTGTATGCATTTACTTAAGAATGTGTGAATATCGACCGAGGCTCCAACAATACGTTCCGATGTATTTTGAACCTCAGATAGGATCATTTTCTCTTGGCTTGAGAAATATATAATTGGCCAGTAGATCGGTATATCGATTCCCCACCATCTATTCCATTGTTTTCCGCATTGTATGCAGAGGTAAACGTGTATGTTATCAGGGTATGATTCAATAGCTGTCTAGATCAAGAATTCTATTATTTTCGACAGAAATCACCAAATGCTGAAATAAAATAATGAAACTGAAAAATCACTTCAGCATTACTTGAAATAGCCCTAGTTTTATTCATTGATTCATAACATACTGGTACTCGGATTTTGTTCAAGAAATTTCGTAAATGCGATGTAAAATTGTACGAGGAATTGAGAAGAAACGAGCACTATTAAATTTACTATAATATGAATCATTGGTGCAGCTAGCAGTGGCTCTTGTGATACAGCGTGTTAGGGAGCACGGCCAAAGAAAAGCATCTCTGTTTTCTGCCACTTCGGTTATCAACACTTTCATAACGTAGGAAAATGAAGAGAATAAATTATAATTTGAAATAACTACAGGAACATGATTTAATAGCAAACCAACTAAAAAGTAGAAAATAATTCATTTTATTTTCTATTTGAAAAAATAACCTGGGGTGCCTTTACTACTTTTATAAATAGCTACCAATGAAATATTTTTAATATTTGACATTGAGGGCTCCACGATTTTGTACAATAAAATGAACTGTTTTCTACTTTTCAGTTCTGTATGCGTGTTGTTTTCAGTTTTGTTTTTCGACTATTTTCTCATTTTTAGTCTCAAAATAGACTCAACTGTAATAGTAATTACAACATCTACTGTAGTTCTAAGGATGGTATATTTTTTACTTCTAAAATTAATCTCATTTTCATCCTGATGATCCCTGGTCACGACATAAAGATGAAGTGATAAAATTACATATGTATCTTACCATGTATCTTATTACGTCTTAATTATGTTTGCAAATTTTTAAAATAATCAGACTTCTTGAAGTCGTTAAGAATGACGTTGGACTATTCCAATACATAAGAATTACAGGTGTAGCTAATATCACTCTCTTAAAAAAGTTAAATGAAGACGTATCTGTCCACCGATCGTTCTGCTTTGGCTTGAACAGCACAACACAATGCCAGTGTAGCTGTTGTAAATAATTTGTGAAATAATTATGTATAATATAAATTGATAATATGTTGCTAATAACCGAGGTTTGATGTTGCACATTGTGCAACTACAGGTACTGAACTCGATGTATAATTTAGTGTTTTATAATCTACCTGCGCTAAAATTAATATTTTGTAATATTTTCATTGCTTTTGCGCCAAGTAGAGAAGTAAACGTAAAACGAATGATATTTCGAAAATATTCAATTAATTTATCTTTTAATGTTCTCCTGTGGGCTTTTTGTCTTTCGAATTAATTTTAATACCAATTAATTCAAATTCGATCAAATTTAGTGTTGACTGTTCGTAACTCTGGACATTGTTGTTCAGTAGATAAATTACAGAAATGTTGAAACATATGAGCACCAATTAGTGTAATATCAGATGTAATAGCGAGCGGGTTGTGTATATACCTAGTTATTGTGATAAATATTCTTAAGGTATCTCGGAAAATTTGATATTAAGGCTTTTTTACATCTCTTCAACAACCAAACGGAGTTTTCTGTATCAAATTTTTTCCAAGATAATTCCAAGATAATTGAGCTATGGAACACCGTTTCATATCTCGGGGCGAGAAGCAAGGCGCTTTAGGTTCTATTTGATTACTTAATTTGAAAGTATGCACCTAAATTTGAATTTATTTGTGAGGCGTCGGCCAACCATCAGTTTTGCAATTTTATTCACTCGACAGACTCAGTAACTCTGATTGTCTCGAATTGTTAATCAGAATGAAATTATCGGTTTCCATCACGATTCGGAATATCAATTGTTGATGAATAATGTGGTTCTATTATTACCTTGACTATAAAAACTAAATGAAATGTTCAATTCAACATTATCAAGGATATTTATTTGAAACACGTTTCGTTGATTTGGTAAAATGTGCTTATCTTGATGTGCGGAGTGATATTCAAATCCGTTTTATAACTTCTGTACGACTACTTCCAAGGTTTTTTTCATGTATGATCAGGGCTGCAATAAACCCCGATTTTTTTGAAAAAAATCAAAAATCTGATTTTGACCATTAAATCATAACTTTTTCGATTTGAATCAATTTAACCTGAGTTTTTCCTTAAATATTGCAATAATGATTTGCAAACTCACTTATTTTTATCATTTTTTTCCTATTCGCCTAAAAAGATTTAAAGTCAAAATTATTCTCGGCGACATACAAATTAATTTGTATCGAGATAAATTCTTTCTGGAGCATGCCGCGGCTTTTCTGTCGTCTTTGTAATGTGCTGTTGACGAGGGACGGATCTCTTTCAGCGAATTGTTTTTAGAGCAATTTATAGTTTCATTCAAATCACGATTAAAATTGAAAAAGTCAGTTGATTTGAATCATTTGATTTAAACCGTCGCAACTTTGTGCATGACTCAACTGGTATTTTTAGGCGGCATACCAAATGAGCTGAAATTTGTTGTATTTGAGGGTAAAAATTCAGGTAAATTCAGTCAAAATTTTTGTCATCGCCGAACTGTGGGTAGGGGTAGTGGGAGGGAGGTTAAGTATAAAAAAAAATATTCAAAATTTAGCTTTTTAGGATCTTTCACAAGGTGTAATGAGTTATAAAAATATAAGCATTTTTGCACCCTAAAACTAATACAAATTGAGCTAGAGAGTTGAAAATGTGTACGTGGATTGAGTTAAAGTTCGGAAAGGAGCTTTTCAATGTTTTTCCGTAGATTTTAAGGTTTTGCGAACCTCCGTAGCTCCTCCGAATTGGGTCGGAAATACGACCTCAATAAAGTCTACCGCTTGCGCTTTTATTTTTTATTCGATGGCATTTATAATTGTCTTATGCTGTATGAAAATCTTGCCAGTTTGATTTGTTGTTCGTTGTCAACCTCAATAAGATGCATTTTTGTTTCTATTCAGAACAACAATCAACTTCAGCAGAGTGTTACAAAATATAGATTTTTTAGTAATTGCAATAACAAATCGAATTTTTTCTTCTTCCACAGAAGCAAAACTAATAGTAATCCTACTTTCGATGTTTTACTATTTTTACTGTTCTATAGTAAATTAACTCAAAATTAGAATTTTATATTCAAATTCAAAACAATGAATCATTAAGACCATGACATCGTAAAGAAACATTGTTTCCCATGACTGTAGTACATATCCGCAATATTTCAAGACTTCTCCGACTGTAAGCCAAGTAGATAAAACTATTACGATTAAGGTATAAAGTCGTCTTACTGATGGAACAAGGGGCTTCCTCAAATAACTAGACGCGGAACGACCTGTTGTTACGCTCATACACTCGTTCTCATGATCGTGACAACGTACTATCTCAAGGGCAACGGAAAGAGGTGGTCGTAGGTAGGTAGTAGATAAATGTTTATTCATAACCTCACAATGCGTGTAAGATGAGCTCTTGCGGCTTTAGACACAAGTTCCAACTTCGGTGTTGCAACAGGAACGTGGAATTCAACTTCGTATCGACGACTACGGTGCGTGTATCAACATCGTCGGCAAATTGCTATGCAGCGTAAGATAAATGTTATGATATGGAGTACGCTCGATTGGAGTGGAAATATTATCGAGGAAATTTCGTGAAATTGAGAGGGATAATATCGGTGCTACTGATTCGGGTTATCTCAACACCTGAGGTCTAGTAGAGCAGATGTTCATGGACTTCTGTGAAAATAATCTAGAATCATAAGTTGTGAAACATAGAATGTTAATAGTCGTATTCCCATCAAATACATACTATTGCAGTGTACCGAAGGAAAGCAGTCAGATGCGGGAGTATTTTTCCTCCCATCTGTTTTAGACCTCCTAGATTCGAAAAATTTTTCATTTTTCAATTTAAATAATATCTGCAAATAATTCAATTACTTCAAATTATATCTAAGTTCAAGTCACCAGAGTGCCTTAGACTTCACTTCAAGTAGGTATACTTGAAAATTCAGATCGTGTCGAAAATTTGACCCTGTATCCGTGTTTAACTAAATAATTCGTAACTTGTTTTTTTTCTAAGCATTAATAAACTTTTAAAATTAATAAAAGCGTCAGACAATTCACGACGACGTTCGTTTCCCAAATTTGCCCGACCGAGAAAAAAATCCGGGACCTTCCTCGCTTACGGTAGACACCTAGGCCACTATTATATACTACTGAAGTTAGTTAATTATATAAATGAAATATTAGATCCACTGATTCAATTTATTTTTTATCCTGTTCAATAATTTAATTCATACGACTGGCGTGTAAAGCCAGGGTTTACATGCCAGTCGTACCTTGAAGCTTTAAAATATTGTAAACCGAAATCGTAAGATCTGTCTGACACAATATCGATCTCATGTAAACTCATGTTCTTTTTTCCTTAGCCCCCATCTCACCGCGTATATCGGTTTAGGTCAAACTATAGTATGAGTTATTTTTAAAATGGGGGCGCCGATGAGATGTTTGCCTACAGCGCTCTGAACGTTTAATCCGCCTCTGTATATATATATATATATATATATATATATATATACATATATATATATATATATATATATATGTATATATATATAATATATATATATATATATATATATATATTATATATATATATATATGCGAGAACGTCTTTACAGAGAGGCTTTACTAGGCAGAATACTTCTCGGTGGTTTGCCATTGCCTTCCGAGAGGTGGCTCTTCTGTTCAGTAGCCCAACGCACTGACCACTGAATTACGGAGCCACACACACACATATATATATATATATATATATATATATATATATATATATATATATATATATATATATATATATATATATATATATATATATATATATATGAAAAACTTGGTTCACGGAATGAACCGCGTAAAAGATTTGAAAAATTTCGACGTTTCGGCTCCTTTTGCGAAGCCATCTTCAGGAGAATTAGAAGGTAAATAATTCAGACTCGTGGCCTCAATCTGCCTACTCCACGAATCGAATTAGGAGGAATCGGAAACAATACGATTGCGTGGTCTCAACCTGCCTACTCCACTAACCGTACTGCTTCCTGTCAACTCTGAAGTCTCAATCTGCCTACTCTTCAGAGTCAACTGAAGAGTAGGATATCAAATGGAAATAGAAAAAAATTCGTGAATACAAAATAGATAGTGACCATTATTCATTCAAATAAAAATATACCTTTCCTCCACTATAGAAGTATAGAAATTTTCCTATTTTTCGTTCATTACTGTGTATGTAGAAATAACGTCATCAAATTTTTTATTTAATAAAGATCGATGTATATGATTCCATAGAATTCATGATAAAAATACCTACTTAATCCTAATATTTGTTAGAAATCCCTTTTTTTTCTCGAACCAAATGATCTATTTGAATAATCACTACGTAAACTAATCTTGTATTTCTTTATCGCAGTTGATTGAGAGGCTGTTCCTCTTCAAATGCCTTACCGAAATAACTGAGATATTCCGACATATCGCCGGAGAAAATCAACTTCAATAAACTCCGTATTTTCTTTAGCCGCTAACAAACTTTGTCGAAATCCGGTTGAACAAGTTTCGAACTAGAGATAATGAATCCAAATAAAGATCCCATAATAATGCCAGATTAAAATTAAGGCCTGTTATCTGTTTTTCCGGCTGCTTCGGCTCCCGAAATGGATGTAGAGAGTGCTTTCGGTTAGTTTAAAAGCACCCCGAGCGATTATTTCCCCTTATTTCATTAGAATTTGATATTTTAGTCCCATGGGTCCTTTTCCGAGTGGCAAAAAACAGGATAGCGAGATACTTTGTTGTAATTTTTCGCATAACAATGAAGCAACCCTTCGGCATGAGTTGTGGCTCGAATTTCCTCTTCTGGAAGAATTAATTTTCTCTCGTTTATATAATTTGCGGTTTGTTTCTTCATCTACTAATCCGTTGAAATCATTTGTTACTTGTGCTACTGATTTTCACAAAATTTCACTCTGTAATAAAGACTACGCTAAAAACCTTTACCTCCAATATTTTATTAACATTTTCGAATTCATTATTTCTACTTTTATGAATTTCGTTTCGATATCTTATCGAAAAAAATTATTTCAAATGATACTTTATACACCCGTAACAAATTTCTTGCAATCTATGTGTACAAATAACCTTTCAAGATTCAGTTTTTCTTGGGCGAAGTATTCTCGTAGAATTCCTCGTCCGGAAAAAGTGAATATCATTTCTCGCTCATTTTTCATTTTCATTCTCGCTGCTGGCTATCCTATAATAATTCTTGTACTTGTCAGAAACTGAAGTGCAACGAAGACAACTTTCATACAGAATAGAATGGAATACAATGTGTCTAAAAGCTGAGAAACATAACGATTTTTCTGGCTTAATCTGAAATCAATACCTAATGGAATAATAAATTATGATTAGTTGAACTCATGTTACTATGGAAAAGCCATTTCCCCGATTTGTCGAAGTGAACTGCCCGGCTTTATGGAAAACACGGAAATTCGAATAAGTTTTTTTTTTGAGTCAATCAAAATAGGTTTGTGAAAAGTGGTTTACAGCACTTCATTTGTGGAGGAGCTTTTTTGTTTTCCATGATTTGATTTTGATTCGAAATTAAATTTTGATATTTTGTATTTATGTCCAACTTGTTGTTATTACCAAATATTTTTCCAAATTTTTGAACTGAATTGCTTTATGGAAAAATGAGATATAGAGATTTTTATGTGATCTTCATTTGAGAAAAAACTTTTTGGTTCAATATTATTTGATTTTTATATGGAATCACTTATTTTTATATTAAACTTGATAACACTAATTGGATGAGATAATTTTCCATTTTGTCAGAAGACACTACATTCTCTCTTCTCTATGGAATATTCATAAGTTCAACTAGTTCGAGTGTTTTTCATAGCAAGGCTCTGAAAGTAATAAAGATTTCTGAAGGGTAGTTATCAGATCTTGATTTTCGGAGAACTTTTTTGTTTATTATGATTTGATTTTTTTTTGAAATTGTGTATTATTTTTCATAAATATCAACTTCTTGATATCTTCAATTTAAAAAAAAAACAGAGATGTGGAACTTAATCGAGAAGAGAAAAAATATCCACGATGAAATTTCCAGCTCTTCAATTCGATATCACTTTGGGTTGGCTAAAAACCTCTTCAGTTTCACCCTGATGGTCTCAAACAGCTAAACAAAATGTCTTTTTTGAAAACAAAGTGTCCTAACGAGTTTTTCTTCCGAAATAGATGATAAAATTAAGAGTTTATCATCCCAGTGGAACAGCTGAGTCCGCATCTCCTCATAATATACCCGAAATTGAACTAAATTGAATGAATTCCTATCGCCCCCGCGTCAAGCGCTTGTGAGCGAGCGTATCAATTAATTAAGGGTCCCAATTGCGCGAAAATATTTCCCCGAGGCGCAAGCATAAATCAACGTCGTAGTCACGCCGAAATTTATTTATGAATTATTATTATTTCGTAGAAGATGAAGCAATTCGAAATGCGGGGTTAATATAATTAGAACCGCTGGAGCAAAGTTGTTTGACAAATAAGTATCCCAGTTCCCGATTTCAGGGCGTGCAGTTGTGTGCAGCACATTCCTTAATGAAATAATGTTGAATCACATAAATTGACCCTTTTTGATTTCTTGAATCGTTTATACAAATTGCATAAAAAATTAAGATTGTCAAAACATTGAATAGATTTGGGGGAAGTGATTAAGATACGTAATTAAAATAAATCAAAAATCCATTAGATTAAAATGTCTTGAATATCTCTATACGAGGATGGAGCAAATAAAAACGTAAATTTTTCATAGACATTACCAATAATATAGTACACAATTTAAAAATTTCGTTCACCTCTACATATCCTCCTTCAAGCTCTACATATTATGCCGACGATTTGGAAGCTTCAATATCACATGCATGAAAGCTGTGGGCTAATGCTGGACGAAGTTGAGCTTCATAAAAAAACAATAGCCGCTTAGACGAAAATAGATTTTTCAGCATGTAATTCATAAGCAAGCTTCTGTGTGTTGATTTAGCAATGATGAATATTTATGTTCATTTAGTCTTTTATGTAAATATTGCTTAGTGTTACCAATGTAGCAGGAATCACATTCACCATAATTTATTTTATATATGGTATGTGTTTCATCTCGTTGTTCAATCTTAGGCTTGAGTTTAGTATATATATATATATATATATATATATATATATATATATATATATATATATATATATATATATATATATATATATTTATATAACTTTTTGATAATTATTAGCAATAACAGGCTTTCAAAGAACTTCGTGGCTTTATCAAAAGTTTTGATAAAGCTACGAATGTCGTGGCGAAACGTCAACTTTTTAATAAAATCGAGTTCTCTGAGATTCAACAAGCCTGTTATTGCTTATAATTATCAAAAAGTTAAAAATAGTTCACAGGCAACAACAATTCAAATAAATAATAATATATAACTTTATTAGGAAATAAAAAAACTAACTTTTCACAGGTTGAAATAAAAATCTATTGAGTAAACGCGTTTCGTCATAACATTGACTTCATCTCGTACGAGATGTACGTCAATACGAGATAAAGTCAATGTTATGATGAAACGCGTTTACTCAATAGATTTTTATTTCAACCTGTGAAAAGTTAGTTTTTTTTTAAATTTCTTTATAAAGTTATGAATATGAACTTTCACCAAGTGAATGCCAATTCCATTCAAATAATTATATATTTATATATATATATATATATATATATATATATATATATATATAATATATAATAATATATATATATATATATATATATATATATATATATATATATATATATATATATATATATATATATATATATATATATATATATATATATATATATATATATATATATATATATATATATATATATATATATATATATATATATATATATATATATATATATATATAATGTAATGCGAAATGCTGATGTCCTACGGTTATAATTTCGATCATCATAATAGAATCATAATTAACCTAACACGAATTTCCGCATCAGGTACTTTCCCTGTGATTTCATAATTTCATTATGCATACATGGAATTAATTCAATTGATTCAGAAATTGAATTTACCAGGAATTCTCGCGCTACAGCACGCAGAACCAAACTTATTATCGAATGAATCTGTATCCTTATTTTTACATCGACTTCATTCATGATACATTATAATTCAGTATAGACACCGATATTACGATAAGATTTTCATTTCATATGGAATTCCACAAGGTTCTCAATTCAACTCTCTTCGGAAGTCATTGACAATCGTAAATTCCGGAGATTACTTACATTATCAGCATTTTGTTCTCCAACGTTTCAAAACTTAATACATATCTTTGTTCTTATAAAATGGCGAAGAAGTACTTCGAAACGTGCGTCTTGAATTATTTACATAGAGAGCAAATGCTCTCTTCTTCAGGTGATGAAGAAGTAGCTCCTGGAAACCATGCATTTTAAATTATTTACTCAGCATCTGACGAAGAAGTTGTACTTCGAAACGGGCATCATGTATTATAATTCAAATAATTGTGAAAACTTTATACTCTTAGTTCCAAACTAAATCTGACCCAAGATAGTCGTGTGACCGACATTACGAATTTTCCGGAAGGTCATCAGCTATATAGAGCCTGCTAACCAGAAGATGATAGAAATCATGTTTCCAACTACAGGCCCATATCACTAGAACCTATATTTTCCAAGTTTTTTGAAAATATGCATTCTAACCAAATAACGGATTTTTTAACTCAATAATGTATTTTGCGAGAAAAGTGCAGTACAATGCATTTATGATACAAAACAGTGTTTCGAGCTCTTTTTCATGGTTTTTGAATTCATCTGCGTTCCAGAACTAAAAATGTAGCGTTTCAGTGGGAATAGTATTTCTCTCGTTGATTTTTATGACAACGGTATGAAACAGTATGGGAAATTGACAACTAAAGTTCCAGAAAGTATAGGGGTTCCACAGGGGTTGATGCTTGGACCCATATGTGAATATTTGTGCATTCTTTGCCAGAATACTTACCCCTGTTGATGTAATACTGTATACGGATTACACTAATGTGTATGTGAGGAAAGGTACGCTTGTGGAAGTTTTAGAAGATCACGGAGACAAGTACAGTCACTTGGTTCACGTCAAATAAACTTAAGATGAATAAAGTGAAGATTGATGCTATCGTTTTCAGTTCGAAGTACGAAGATTTCTCCGAGGGATCTTTCTGATTCCTAGCTCGGAATGTCTGCTCATATGAAGCACATTTTGGGACAATTGTCAATTTTTGCGTCTTGTACTTACTGACCAGATAATGACATATTTTGCACTGGTACATATGTGATCTGGTAATATGGTGTTCTTGCAAGGTGCTGTAGGTGAAAAAAAAGAATTCAGATTGCAGCGTCGGGTTATAAGTATGCTAGAAGAATCATAAGAGGTCTTGGCATTTCCACATTTTCTGCGCTGTTCGTCCATGGACGTTTATTATACGCTCGTGGAATTTTTGCGGTAGCCCAACTGAGTCGGAATGTTCATGGTAATGACACCAGGTGTAGAGATGATGTCCAAATTATTATTATCTCAAGCTCGGCAGGTCGAGAATCCGCTCAACATTCCAGCAGTGTATCTTTCTCGGTGCAGACTCATCTCATGAGCAGTTTCAGGAGACTGCGAACTATTCTTATAGCTGGTGTTTTCGAATATGTGCAAAATGACTTACATATGCTATTTGTGAATTTTTTCCGTCTATGAGGCGAATATATCTATCTATCTACAATAGCAGTGTAATTTTTACTATAGTATAAACAAATGTGTGCTCTTATACAATTACAATTATTATCGGTAGAAACTAAACCATTCATCATCAAATTATTCAGATCGCTTTTGAATGTATTCGTTAAATTTGAAAATTTAAAAAGGTATTCAGAACCAGTGTATCATTCTGTTGAAACTGGGGTTGAATTTGAGATGAAAGAAAATTATTTACTGAAAGAAGCCTCATATCGAATACAAGCAATTTCTCCGAGAGTTTCTGTTTTTGGCAACTCTTCCGAGCCTCCAGCTCGTCCACATGTTACAAACCGTATTACTCATTACCTTTCAGGTTCTTATTTTTCTTCCCATTATTCATCCAATTACTTTTCAGAAAAGTAAATGTCGAAAATGTCCCGCTGGCTACGCAAAATATATTTTTAATAACGGAAATCAGTCTTTGCTACTCCAACTTTCCACTTTAATTTTCTTGTGCAAAGAAAAGTTAAACCGAATCGGAAAAGTTTCCATTTCTGAAACTTATTCTTCTCGTATTTGCGTTCTGCACAATATATTTGATTTTATGTTCTCGTGAGAAATCTGGAAGTTATTATATTAGTTCCCATCGTGAGGATTCAGTCTTTACATTTCACATTGCAATTAGTTATCGTCCTAATTTGTCAATATTGGAATTTCTCAAGCCTCTGCGGTAATATTGCGCTATGTGAAATTTCCTTACCTCAGTTGGGTTAATAATTATTGCTATGGAGAATTTGCTTTTCGTTTGTGCAGCTAGAAATTCCACTCAATATTATATTATATCAGCTAGTTATTGGTTTTCCTTCGTTTAGAAAAATTTGTCATAAAAGAGGGTCATATGTTATCATAAATGTGTATCAAACCTACGATCAGGATAGATCTTTGAGTAGAGGTACGAGTATATTTCAATAAAATCATTCTTGCTATCTATTTAAAAAACTTACATTAAGATCTGAATGTCATAATGTCAATATTATATTAAGAGCATTGCAGGCCAGCTCACAATTCCTAAGCATAATACCTCATTTTCCGAACTTTCCTTCTCATATAATAGAGCCAAGTTATGCAATGATATTCCGCAAAGTATTAAGGATAAGCATACGGGCTTCAAATATTATGTTGAAGAATATATCTTGCAACGTCAAATGTACAACAAAAAATCATATTAAGTGTAAAGTGATGTTTTAATTCGGCTGATTGTTTATTTCTAAGTAAATTGTTTATATATTTTGTAAGTGAATCTATCGAGTATATAAGTTAAGAGGCGAAGACTTCGCTGAGATGGAAATAAAAAACTTTATTATTATTATTATTAATTGGAGTTTTCTATCATATTCTCAATGATATAACTTATCGACCGATAAACAATACTGATTATGAATATAAACCTAATGTGTTCTTAAGTCGTTTGAGTTTGCAGCAGCATTAAAGCTTCAGTATACCGTTTTTCTGCAATAGTGTAATGAATGTGGCGGATCATAATTGTTGAAATAGGCAGGAATTAAATTTTTCAGTCCAAGGAACATGTAAAATTAACCAAAACTAGTCTTCAATCGATCAGTCACAAAAAGGATGAGAATCATGCATACGTTAAGTTCTGCTGTGGAAAGAGTTCCACTTATTCGCACCTACTATGTCACAAATCTTTGGACATGCGTTATCACACAATTTGATAATAATAATAGAAATTCTCTTCGACCAATTTAAGCACAAACTTGTTCCTCCTTATATATATATATATATATATATATATATATATATATATATATATTTTTATATATATATTTTTAATATTTATTTTATATATATATATATATATATTTATATATATATATATATATATATTTATATATATATATATATTTATTTATATTTATATATATATATATTTTTATATATATATATATATATATATATATATATATAAAAAATATATATATATATATATATATATATATATATATATATATATATATATATATATATATATATATATATATATATATATATATATTTATATATATATATGCCGGTTACCGCTAGCTAATCTTGCATATGTTTAGTATACGTTGGTAATATATCGTGGCCAGTCACGGCCTTAAAAATGAAAAAATTATTGATACTATGTTGGATAAATGCTCCAAAAATTTAATTTTCTACTTGTAGACTTCCATTTTTTCTGCTTGATCGTAGACTAACTTAATTAGCAGTACAACATTATTATTTAAATCTAACCTTGAAATAAAGCCTTAAATGCGAACTGAAATAATAAGTTAGGAGCTAAGTGTTATCTTCCCTTGTGGGTGAGACGGCTCGCGCCATCTGACCCGCACTGTTGGGTGAGGTGGTGCGCTACAACTCACTCACCTTACTTTCATTTATTACATGTATTTCGGAAGTAATCACTACGTAGTGGTACTCCTCAATTTCCAGATTTGTGACAGTTAAAAATACTGTGCCGACCTTTAGAGCGACAGAAATTTTTCCCCCTTCAGACTTGCTATTTTAGATTATGCATTTCTCAATGTTTACGATTTAACAGGCAGTAATGCATCCAAAATTGCAGACAATGATACTGTCGAAGATACGGGCGAAATGTTAGTTCCATAAGTCCCATTCCCTCCATGTCCACGGTCGACTGCATGGTTTGTCGTCAATGGTTACATGAAGGCTGCACGAGTTTCATAAATAAATGTCCTAGTTGTGAGAAACGCAAATAACATCGGTGTTTTTTAAGTTGAACACTTGTTTATTATATTTTGAATATAAATTTATTTTCCGTTCTCCACCTGAATGAATCATTTCCAGTGGTTAGTTAAAAAGTTGTGTATGCGCCATGTCACCCGCATGAATATCTCATTACTTTTTTAGTGCGCCATACTACTCAGTTGGCGAAAAAAATATTTCTTGTCTTATTTCATATATTTTTGTTTATTTCTGGGCGTTATCTTCACTTTATAAAATATTCGATATTTTCAAATGTGATTTAGTGCTCACTGTTTCAAAAAAAGTGCTCCAACTCACCCTACTTTACCCTAATGTTTTAATTTTAGTTTTATATAAAATATATTTGTTGACAGACATCTCTGATACATTACCCATTCGAACATGGAATTATTTGAAATTTTTCAAATTCATTTTTTGCTCTGAATTATATAATATACAGCGTAGGACACATTATATTCTCGTGCCATATCGACGTAGATCCGAGTATATAATCGTTAAAAGTACGTTTACGTTTTGTACAATCCCATCTTTCACGCTAATCGTGCCCGAGTTTCATAAAAATTTAATCACAGACCTGTTAACCGTCACGCCGCCATAACACTTTTATGAATATTTTATGGTAAATTCGTCTGAGTTCGCTTCATGATTTGTTTATTTCAATTAGTAGCAACAACTGGGAATTAGTCGTTTGAGTCGCGAACGGCTTATAAACCCCATTTTGGCGGGCCCGAGCGCTCGAATTAGGACTTACCGCCTCCGGGTGGCTTCAGTTATATTATATTTGTGCAATTGAATTTTATATGAGATGAACCGGAACGACCCAGTGTATTAGCGTTTTCCTCGATACGTCTTGTGCAGATTATATTACTTCAGTCGAAGATTAAATTGTTTGTGTTGGTTGTTCATTTACTGAAACAAGAGTTTATTATGTGAAGAACTATTCGAAAATGTATTTCGTATTCTATTTTCTTTCTCACTGTATTTAAATCAGCTGTCAGAATGATGTGCATTTACGCTTTTAAAGTAGGTAAGGTTGATATGAAAAGAATCAACTAAAAAATTATGGAGTGGTCTTACAATATAATAAAGAGCTAATATATTGCTAATGTTTTCATAATGTGAGTAAATAGGTCAATTTTGTTTTGTAGTCTCAATAATCTCATTTTTAAGTTCTCTTTTGTTTATTTATGTGTGCATTTATCTCAAACTTTTCTTATATCATTCTATCTGATCCTTGAAATAATGTTGTTATTATCATTATTGGTATATTATATAAAATGACATATGAAACAGAAATTGTTGATCGAATCACATGTCACATATAGAGAACATAATATTCAGTTTTACAAAAGCATCACATATAAGTTTTTGGCATAGATACGTTGATGATGGAATTGCTTGTTTTAAGGACACCGCGAGACAATTAGATCAGTTTTTGAATTATATTGATAGGATTCACCCAAATATAACGTTCATAATTGAAAAAGAATTGGATCGACAGATACATTTTTTGGATTTAACTATCTTTTATGATGATAATACTTTGAGTTACGATATATATAGAAAACCAACACTCTCGGATATATGTATTCCGTCGGATTCAAATCATCCTCTTTCCCATAAACATTCAGCTTTCAACGCAATGATCCACAGAGCGTTTTCAAATCCATTATCCGTACCAAATTTAGCAAAAAATTTTCTACTCTAAAAATAATTGCTTTAAATGAAGGTTTCAATACAAGTTTGATAGATAAAATGAATAACAATAAACGTAGTCAACTAGCGAACAACACCATATATCCTCAATCGAAAGTAGAAAAATCGGAAAAATTCACATCTTTAACATATTTTGGTCCTCTAACAGAAAAAGTTGCTAATGTAATATTAAAATTGCTTTCAACCTCAAGACAAAACTCAAGATTTTTATTCAATGCCAAAGATATCACTTCAAAATTTGAAAGTTCAGGAGTTTAAAGGTTGATTTGTCCTGTATGTAAAAGAGTGTATGTAGGTGAGACTGGTCGATCGTTCAGGACAAGATTTAAAGAACACCAACAATCTTTTTTGAAAAGTAAAACGGATTCAACGTTTTCAAATCATTGCCGTGAAAACCACCACCCGTTTCCACAATTAGATAACTTTCAAATTATGCACAAATTACCGAAAGGAGCCAAACTTACTTATAATCATTAGAAATTTTTAAACTCAATCATAATGCAAAAGATATCTTGCTGAACGACCAGATTGTCTTGAAATATTCTCCTATATTTAGTGTATTCAAACAATAATGATTTTTCTAAGAACATTTATTGTACCAATTTGGGAAATCCACTTCTATTAGCCCTTCTTGAAATGTGTTCCTCTTGTCTATTTAGATACCTGCAATAATTCTTTCCCACCCACAAGCGCAAATCTGTAATAATTATGTATTCAGTTCTTAACTCAATCTGACCGATGATGGTCTAGTGACCGAAATTGCAATCGCAATGTTGTATTTTTCAAAGTATTTTTGTGATAATAAACGTAGTAAATTCAAGTTTTGTTTTTGCTCATCATGAAACAGAAATCTTATATCAGCAATTCTTTTGTTTTCACCGATATCTCTAGCTGCGGACAAGTATAATCGTCATTTTGAATTTGATATTCAAGAGTTTGATTAGAATATTTCGTGGTCATTCGTGTAAAGTACCTTATTTGAAATTAATTTTTGAAGATCGTAACTACTGTAGAATAGAATACATACAATAACGTTATCTTGTACCAGTCTTTATAATCTGTTAAATACACACAGGGTACAAATTCCAATTTCGCCAGTATTTGGGACAAATAGGGCATTCACCGACCCTTATCTCCACAACCCTAATACTTATTGTAACACGAAAGTGTGCCCCGCTCGGATCTCGGAAAATCCGATACGTGCGTCGGTGTCAGCCTCCGGACGGACCCTTTTCCGAGTTTCCCGAAGGGCCTTCAATCGATATTTCGGCACTTTTCGATCCCCCACAATACCTGCTGCTGAAATGGAACGCGGCCATCGTGTATCTTTACACAAAAATTCGATTTGTTTTACGGGGAGTGTTGCATTATTTTCCGATTTCTCGGCCGAATTGAATATCGTATTCGTGTCGGAAAATTCAAAATAAAAATGGAAATTGTTGGATGTGGCGCGTATCAAA
>JARQZK010004698.1:0-21171 GCA_030704885.1 Cynegetis impunctata
AGCTATGACGTCATGTCATTATAAAATATCAAATGTAAAGGTGGTTGTGTGACTGCTCATATTAAAGGTCTTTTTATTCTGAATTCAACCATGTAATACACTTAGTATGTTAAAATTTATTAGTTGTGTATTTTCGATCAAAAGAAGTTTAACAAAATAAATAAAAAAATTTAATAAACAAATTTAATCACATGGAAATCAAAGCAATAATACCATTATTCTACAATTGATTTCAACACAAGCCTCAAACCTGATTTTCATGTGATTAAATTTGTTTATTGAACTTTTTTATTCATTTTGTGTATTACATGGTTGAATTCAGAATAAAAAGACCTTTAATATGAGCAGTCACACGACCACCTTTACATTTGATATTTTATATTGACATGACGTCATAACTACGGTGATGATTTCGCTGACGTCATGAGGGATTCGCAATATTGTAAAATCCGTCCAATTGCTGCATACCAAATTTCATGAAGTTATCTTCAGCTGTTTTAGAGTTATAGCCTGTCTAAAAAATTGTGGGACACCCTGTATGTATATATATATATATATATATATATATATATATATGAAGTTAAATGTGGAACCCATGGTGTGAGTTGAAGAAAGTTAACCCAATAACGCTCGGGTTTTTTAGAAATTTCATCACACAACTTTTTAATCGCGAAATAACACGATATTTTAAAAAATTAGAATTTGTAGTTACTCCCAAGTAGGTTTTTTTCGACGTATGATAAATCATACGATGGGAAAGAACAGCCATATACAGTCTCAAAATTAACTTCATTTGAAATGTTAAAAACAAAAACAGCGTTATAGAAAGAATAGTTCTTTATATAAAAAACTCGAATTTCAACATAATTATGACTTGTACATTCTGCAGCAACGATCAGGATGCAGCCCAATATTGCTTTTCGTAAAAATAAATTTTGTGCATTTCCCACATGCACCACAACGCCTTTGTGTCAGATTGCTGTCTGCAAAAAATGTGGTCATACCTCACTTCTTGTAAAACGTTTCTTGGAATTTTTGGCTTGGGTTCTCCTAGCTGTGGGGGAGCAGTAAGAATTGAAAGAGTGATTCGTCTTATAAAGTCCAACTTACCCACTTTATGCGAGTATCTATAAAGCATCTACATATTCACAAGTGCACCATTGATAAAAAATGTAATAAAAGGCTAGTACCATTGTCGAGACCTTTTGCGTATGCGATACAGGCCTTATCAAACATTCTTGACTCTCTGTTCCATCAGTCCGCTTCTGAAAAGTGTGACGAGACGTATATCATCGTCTTCATCTGTATCATCGATTTAGTTTTTCTGATTTATAACAAACTCATTTTTTTCATTGGTTTTAGAAATAGAAATATCTTCTATTTCTATTGGTTGCTTTAAAATTCCTTTACTAATATCTCTAAGGCTGCATATTTCTTCACCATCACTTGGAGCATCATCTATGTCGCTATTAGCTTCATCTTTACATTCGTTACAATTTTCTATATTGTCATAATCTTCGTCATCAGAACTCAGGTCCTCTAAATAGTTCAATAGCTCCTTAGCGTCGCGAGGATCTTTGGAATTATAACGTTTTTTTTAAAATAACCAAACATTATTCTCTCTCCAAATCCCAACGTATGATATTTCATACACAATTTTAAAATGAGAAAAAAATTAAAAATCTCATAATAAAGTTATTATTTCGAGATTGGTACATAATGATAAAAGTATTAGGAAGCATATTTTACTATAAAAGTTACATTCTGTAAAACCAATTTTATGAGGTTAATAATCAAACTTACCGTAACGGAATTTTAGCAAGGAAACCAATTACTCTCAAAAACGCTTGTCAATATGAACTAAATAAGCGAAGAAGATGAACCAAACCTATTATCTTTCTGTAGCAACATCTTTTCTTAATTTCGTTTTGATAAAAATCGTGACGCCAAACCGTATATTAACAGTGCTACATAACCTCAACTAGTGTACACACTTGCGTATGATAATTCATACTGTGGGCTTTATTGGGTTGAACAAGATTAGGATCAATAATATACAGGCCAACAAGACACAGTATCGGGTCAGCGTAAATTTTTTTCACTCAGCTTTAAGCACCGCTAAAGCTCATACAAAATTTCTAAAATACTTATAACTTGATAATAACGGTATCAATATTTCATTCAGGGCTAGTCCAAACCTAGGAAATGTTTTTGTAAACAATAAGGACAGAATGGATCCTATGGATGGTACGTGTGTTTATCGTTTGAACTGTAGTTGTTCACTGAAATCTTCTTCTTCTTCTTCTTTGTCAACCATTTTCCATCCATTCTTGGATGTAGGTCTCTTCTAATTGTTTCCATCTTTCTCTATCTTTCGCGAATCTCATCCACTGTTTGCCAGCCACCACTCTTATGTCGTCCCCCCTTTTTTTTTGAGGTCTTCCCTTGCTCCTTGTTGTCTCTCTTGGCCTCCATTCCAGTATTCCACGTGTCCATCGGTTGTCCTCGCTTCTGGCTATATGGCCAGCCCATCGCCATTTCATCCTTGCTACCTCCTCCACGATGTCCCTGACTCTTGTTTTCCGTCTTATCTCAGTGTTTCTGATTTTGTCTCTTAGTGTTATTCCAAGCATGCTTCGTTCCATCGCCCTTTGGGTTGTCTCCAGTTTTTTAGCCGACTTTTTGGTAAGGGACATGGTCTCTACTCCGTAGGTGCACACTGGTAATATGCAAGTGTCGTATACTTTTCTTTTTAGGTTTATGGGAATAGAATTATTCTTCAGGATATATGTAAGTTTACCGAAAGCGGCCCATGCTAGTTGTGTTCTTCTTTTTATTTCAGCATCCTGGTTTGATTTCCCTAATCTGATATCATGGCCCAAGTACACATAGTGTTCGACGTTTTCTATAATATAGTTCTGTACTGTTATGTTTGTTTGTTCGTGGCTCATTATTTTTGTTTTTGTTATAGTTCATTTTAAGGCCTACAGTAGCAGACATGTCACTTAGTTGTTGTAACATTTCGTTTAATTCTTGCAGATTGTTTGCTATTAAGACTATGTCATCTGCAAATCTGAGATGATTCAAGTATACTCCGTCGATGTTTATGACCTTTGGTGTCCCATTTTTAATTTCTTGAAAATGTCTTCCAGAACAAGGGTAAATAGTTTGGGCGAGATGGTGTCTCCTTGCCTCACTCCTCGTTGCAGTTTTATGGGGTTTGTTGTTTGTTTTTTCGTCCAATTTTATTTGTATGCTTGCATTTTCGTATATGTTCTTTATGATGTTCGTATATCTTGAATCAATTCTGGGGTTTTCTAAGGATTCTAAAACTGCCCATATTTCGACGGAGTCAAATGCTTTTTTTGGAAATCTACAAAAGCCATATGGAGCGGTACGTTATATTCGGTGCACTTCTCTATTAGTGTTCTTATGGTGTGTAGGTGATCTGTAGTGCTAAAGTGCTTTCTGAATCCAGCTTGTTTCGACAGTGTTGGTAAGAAATCGAGTTTAGTTGTTATGCCGGTTGGTTATGATTTTGGTTAACAGCTTGTAGAGGTGTGATAGTATAGATATTGTGTCGGTAGTTTTCAATATTTGTATTGTCTGCTTTTTTGAATATTAGGATTACTTCGGAATTATACCAATCTTGTGGAATCTTTCCTTCTTCTATTATTTTATTAAATAGAATCTTCAGTATTTGTTCTATTTTTCTGCGCCAATTTTCAGCATCTCTACAGTAATTTTGTCCTCTCCTGCACATTTATTGTTTTTTAGCTGGCTGAATGCCATTCTTATTTCGGAGTTAGTTATTTCTGGTATTTCCTCTGAGCCGATGTTAAGTATAGTTCTTTCAGTTCGTTGTTTTTGTATGCTGGGCGAGTATAGCTTGGTGTAGAATTTCTTCTATCGCTTTGGCCTATCTCCTTTGTGTCTTGGACGATCACGTTTTTTCTCGTTTTTTATTTTTGTAATTTTGTTCTGCCTCTTGAGTTTTTTGTTTTTAGTACTTTCATGTTGCAGTTTTCTCTTATCGTGTCTTTTATTAGTTTGTTGATATAGTTTCTACTGTCTTTTCTAATTTCCCTTTTCACTTCCTTGTTTAGAGATTTGAAACTATCTGTTGTTCGATCTGTCCTTTCTCGTCTCTCTCTGAGAAGTTTGACGGTACTAGGTTGGAGCTTAACGGTTTTACTTATTTTTGATTGTGAGCAGACTTTTTTAACGGATGTGTTTATGGTTTCTCTTATTTTTATAGCTAGTTCGTTTATTTGCATTTGTTCAATTTTCTCTATTGGTGCTAGTCTTGTTTCTAATTCATTTTGGTATTTGATTTGTTCTTGTGCCAGAGTTTCCGTTGTTGGATAGCGTTCTTGTTTGATGAGTTTGTTTCGTTCTGTTTTCATGTTTATCTTAATCTTCGCTCGCACTAATCTGTGGTCGCTTCCGGTGAAAAATTTGTTCAGTACTGTCACGTCGGTGCATATGTTGTTCTTATTTGAGAGAACGTAATCTATTTCATTTTTAGTTGTTTCGTTCGGGCTGGTCCAGGTCCATTTGCGTTGTTTGGGTTTTTCGAAAAAGGTATTGAGGCAAAATAGGTTTTCGTTGTTCAAGTAGCTATACAGCATCTCTCCCCTCTCGTTTCTGTCCCCAAGCCCGAAATGGTCAATATACTGTGTGTCTCCATCTTCTTTTGTTCCGATTTTTGCGTTAAAATCTCCTGTAATTACCACGAATTGTGTTTTTTCTTGCCTCCTTGCCTTTATCATATCTTCGTAAAAGGTTTCAGCTTCTTCGTTATCTGAACTTGCCGTTGGCGCATATCCGTGTATAATCTGTAGGCTATATCTTCTGTTTAAAGTGACTATAATGTATATAACTCTATTAGATACTGCACAGTATTTTGTTATTTGACATGGAAACCTTTTATTTATCAGGAGTGCTACTCCTCCTATGTGGCTGTTTTCCTCAGAGTTTTTCTGAAATAGTGTGTGGCCGGATTTCAAAGTTGTACATTTCTCTCCTGGCAAGCGAGTTTCGCATAGGCTAAGTATGTCCCATTTGATATTTTTTAGCTCCTGTTCTAGTTCGTCCAGATGTTCTTGGGTCCTCATAGTTCGTATATTATATGTGGCTACATAGAAATAAGATGGTTCACTGAAATATGTGGGTAGAACACGGCGTAACTTCAGAACCCGTAAAATAGAACATTAGGTACAACTCGGATGAATCTATTTTCACAAAACACATCCTAAGTACGGGACGACGGGACATGATTTTGACCCAGATAGTTGTTTTGAAATACTTCATTCTTGCAACTCTTATTTTAATTTGGATAACCTTGAAATATTAGAGATCTCCAGGCTAACATTATTGAGCAAAGGCTCGGTAATTAATTCACAACAAAATTTTTCTCCAAATTTATTGATTAAGGCACTTTTCCAATTGAGAATTAGTTAAGAATTACTCTCATTGGTGCAGTACCTGACAGATAGAAGAGTTTTTGTTTTGTTTCGTTTGTTTTTCTATTTTTTGTTATTTTTGTTTGGTTAATATTTAGGCCTTATTTCATATAAATTTAATGTTGTTTTCAGTTTTATTCTCAATAGACAGTGTTATTTCTGG
Source organism: Cynegetis impunctata (assembly GCA_030704885.1). Classification (NCBI taxonomy): domain Eukaryota; kingdom Metazoa; phylum Arthropoda; class Insecta; order Coleoptera; family Coccinellidae; genus Cynegetis; species Cynegetis impunctata. Next base: position 5,629 of record JARQZK010004698.1, read on the forward strand.
TAAGAATTTACAGGTTGGTAGTAAGTTTTTATAATTTTAATCACGGTAGTTTCCAATATATGTCATTTAGAAGATAAATTGATTAAGTAGTAGAAAATTATAGTTTCCTAGATCAGAGTTTATCTATCTTAAACAGATGATTTTGTCCAAATCTATAAAATTCATTTTCTTGTTCAGGTTGTCATTCCATGCCATATGTCTCGCTTAATTGCAGGTATCGTTTTCTATCATTATTCTGGTCTTCATTTCTTTCAGTCGTACCTATAGCATCAATAGTTATTTTTATTTTGAAATATTAAACAGAAGAACTCTACCAGCACGTTTATTTTTGTGAAAAATTTATTATATTATAATTTGACAAATCTTGGTTAATGTATGTAATTATGGATTGAATGTTTTAAAAAAATTGTTAGTCGAAGTGTGGTTATTAGGGTTATGTTGATTGATATTGAATTGACCATTTTCATATGACGTCACGCGACTTCGGCCATTTTGCCTGGAGGACAAACAAACCATTGTTATGCAAACAGTTGTGCTGAATTGTCATTTAAGTTTCATGATTTTTTGAGTTGTTTGTCGAATTTAAAGTTTTTTTCTGATTATTTGATTATTGTTGGAGTTTATTAGAGAAAATGCCATCGTTTTGTGCCGTAGTTAATTGTGGTATGAGAGGAAACCGAGACAAAGTGAGATTTTATAGAATCCCTGCTGCCCTCAAGAATGCTGGTGATTATTCAAATGCTGTATCACTAGAAACGCAAGAGAAATGGATTAAAGCATTGTAAAGGGGACCTTTTAGTGAAATTCAATTGAAATATGCACGAGTCTGTTCTAAACATTTTATAACAGGTAAGTTTACTTGAATAAGTGAAAAAAGATGAACTCTTTATTTAAAATATTTTTCATGGACTCCTGCAGAGTTATTGGATAAAGACAACCCTGACTGGATTCTAACCCAAAATATGAGGTACACAATTGCCAATCCTGTTGGTAAAACTGAAGTCAGCAGGTTTAAACGTTCGGTTAAACGAAAAGAGCAAGTAGAGCAGGTATCTAGTGATTTGGCTGTAATTGTCATATGACAGCAAATTAGGACCTTCATGATAGTATATTTATTTTTTCTGGTGGAACAATATGAAGATATAGACATATCATATAGATATAGACAGGCCACATTGCCAGCTTTGAGGTACACGCTTCTTCATCCTTAGACTGAGAGCGGATGTGAAGGAGAAAAACAATTGCTGCTATATGACTGCACACTTCTCCTAAGCCTGCCATACAAGTGCAATGTCCACTGGAAATACTACCGTCAGTTAGGATAATAACCCATGAATTCAGAAGCTTTTCCTTAAGGCGTTGTGAATGTTACACCTGAAGTATAAAGTTTATTTTCAGTTATAACAATTAAGAACACTGATTAGTATGAGAATAAACCTAATGAATATCATTAAAATGCATCTTACTTTGCCAATAACTACAAAAGCTGTTTCGTTCACTCTTTTCCCATAAATTTCTTGGACTAGTCCTGCTTCATACAATTTGAAACCTTGCAAGCTTTTATATGCTTTCATTTGCTGTCCAGTATAAAAACTGTGGGTGAGGATAAAATAATTATTTTATAATATTAAATGATGGATATTACTGGAATTGATGACAATGATATCAAATCTTGAGAGCTGGACTCTAAGAGATAGGGGTCTATATCATCAATAATTTTGATTTTCTGATCGTAGCGGCTCTTAATATCGGCAGGAAGTGATTGATAATAACTACTTCTTTCCATTTTCAATATAAATTTATGATTCAAAGTTTTTTGATACTTTTACTTTCAATAAACGTAAGCAAACAACTCAGAACAGTGATAGTCGTAAATGGTTTGTTTGTCCTCCAGCCAACATGGCCGACCTGTCAAAATCAGGTGTTTGAAAATGATCAATGGTTGTATATATCTTTTATTCTCCCTAAGTAACCTCAAAAGATCTGAAGATGAAATGCAAGGCATTTTGAAACCGATCATCAAGTACTGAAATAAAGGATTGTAGAGTATAAATTTAAGACTTTTTTCTTTATTTTCATATATATATATAAATATATATATATATATATATATATATATATATATATACTTACATATATATATATATATATATATACATATATATATATATATATATATATATATATATATATATATACATATATATATATATATATATATATATATATATATATATATATATATATATATATATATATATATATATATATATATATATATATATATATATATATATATATATATATATATATACAGGGTGGACCACCAGGAACTGCATCGATCGATATCTCAGAAACTGAATTTAGGAAAAATTTGAAATTTTGGAAACTTGCTAGATGTCTAAGGGTCTACTCAGCTAAAATATTTTGGGCATTTCCGGTTATACCAGAAATGGATCGTTAGTCGCTTATTTTAAATAGGATACCCCATATATTATTATATTTTCGAATTTTACCCAAGATTCTAGGCAGATTTTATGTATAATGTCCTATACCTAAGTCTAAGCGTTTTTGGCATATTTAAGTTTTTATGTCAAAAATGACGATTGCAAGTCCTAATATAATAATTATCAATTGTTCCTATAAGGAAGTCATTATTACTTACTTTGGGTAGGATTCCTTGTTGAGAAGGATTTGCTTCAATAGATTTTGTATAATATTTGGATAACTAATCATTCAGGGTGTTCAATATGTCAAGATCGCTTAGACTTAGGTATAGGACATAATACAATAAATCTGCCTAGAATCTTGGGTAGAATTCAAAAATATAATAATATATAGGGTGTCCTATTCAAAATAAGCGACTTAGGTTCTATTTCCGGTATAAGCGGAAATGCCCAATAAATGAAAATATTTTAGCTGAATAGGCCCCAAGACACCTTGGGGCCAGTTTCCAAAATTTCCTACATTCAGTTTCTGAGATATCGATCGATGCTGTTCCTGGTGGTCCACACTGTATATATAACTATATATATATATATGAATCAGAGAAACATTCCGGGGTTCAATCCGATTTCGGAAGTTTTGTTGGCGCTGAGAAGCACCGTTTGTTTCACGAAGTTTCGCCAAAATCTCATTTGGCATTTTCAAGTGCTTCTGTACTTCTGGTGACTCGACGGCAACTACTGTTCGCCTCTCAATCAATCAATCAATCAACCAAAATACGTTTATTCAAGATTTCTGGGGGGATGGGGTAAATTTTTGTTATCTAGCTAAATATTTTATTGTGGGAAGTTACGTGCCATTCGGTCCAAGGTCAATATATTTCAACTGACATTAGATGGTAAGGGAAACCACAGAAAACCTTTACCCACGCAATGTACTGATATTCTTAACTTTATTATATATAATTTGTAAAATGGTTTGACAATAGAGTTCGCCTCTGCTTGTGTCTGGGTTTTATTGGCATTGGCTGGTCTCGTTTCCTGGCCGGTTCGCTGCATAGGCTCCGCCTCTTCACTTCTTAACTTTCTTCCTCGATGTTAGTTTTTACGTCTTGTGTTGTTTTATGCGTTTTCGTATTTTTTTAAATTGTTTTCCGAGTCAGTGGAATATTAAGAGCATCGTCTCGTTTGTTAAGGTGTCCTGATTTTTCTATTTCTAGAGCTTCTCTTATCGTACGGACCCTGTAGTTTTCTATAAATGCTATTTCTCTTGATCGGATAAAATCGATTCTGTGGCCTGTTGCTTGATGATGTTGAAACAGGACTGATGTTGTTTGTTTGTTTCTGACGCTATTTTTCTGTTCGTTTGTCCTATGTATGTTTGGCCGCAGTCTGCACACGGTATGCTGTAGACGCCATGGTTTTCTAGTCCGATTTCATCTTTCGGGTTTCCAAGTATATTGGCTATTGTTTTCTGGGGCCAATATACTTGGAAACCCGTAAGATAAAATCGGACTAGAAAACCACGGCGTCTACAGCATACCGTGTGAAGACTGCGGCCAAACATACATAGGACAAACGAACAGAAAAATATCGGCAAGAATACAAGAACATAAAAATAGCGTCAGAAATAAACAAACAACCTCAGCCCTGTTTTAACATCATCAAGGAACAGGCCACAGAATCGACTTTGACCGATCAAGAGAAATAGCATCTATAGAAAACTGCAGGGTCCGTACCATAAGAGAAGCTCTAGAAATAGAAAAATCAGGACACCTAAACAAACGAGACGATGCTCTAAATATTCCACTGACTTGGAAAACAATTTTAAAAAACACGAAAACGCAAGACGTAAAAACTAACATCGAGGAAGAAAGTCACCATCCGAGAAAACATACGATATAACATATATATATATATATATATATATATATATATATATATATATATATATATATATATATATATATATATATATATATATATATATATATATATATATATATATATATATATATATATATATATATATATATATATATATATATATATATATATATATATATATATATATATACTGTAGAGCGGGGATATTCTAGTTTTTTTTTTCATTATTTTCAATATGGCAGAAAGAGTAAGTGAAAATAATCTATATACTATACTATTACAGCGTAGTTTAAGCGGTATTGTGTTGTACCTAAACAGGATTGCCAGATGAAGTTACAGGTTATGAATTCTGAAGTATCCCCGCATTTCCAATTTAGCCCCGTTCTACGGTACATATATCTATATATATATATATATATATATATATATATATATATATATATATATATATATATATATATATATATATATATATATATATATTCAATATAAAATATTCTTAGTTCTCAACAATTTCTCTTCACTGCATTTGAGATTGATACCTACTATTCTCTTGAGTGCTTTTTCACCTCAAGAAAAGTGCATTATACCTATCTTATGGTGTCTCGGTGTTTTCATTTCAGAAATAGACCGAGTATATTGAAAACATAATAAATTTACTATAAAAAGATCTGATCCTTCCTTGAAACGATTCTCATAGAAAACGACTTTCCTGAACTTTTTCACTCAACAGTTTAGTCATATATTTTAATTATAGACCAGGTAAACTTCTTGAGAATTAATAATAGCTGAATGGTGTCTCCAAACTTTTCGCGATATTTTTAGATCCGCTCAATTTATTTAGTGAGCGCAGCTTATTTCCGGTACAAGATCATTTTCGGGAGATGAAAAATCGAAATATGAATGGATCTAAATTAATATAAGTTACAATTTTTTATTGTGATTTTCAGGTTAAAATCTACTTGTTCTTTAAATTTATTCATTTGCAGTATACGTTTCGGTGATATGCCGCTTTCTTAAGTGCTACATTGATACATCTTTTTTTCAATTACCTAGTGATATTTGGATTTCAATACCGTCATGTGAATGACGGTACTGCTATTTGACGTTACGGTGTTGGATACCTCTGTGTAGAAAACCAAGTCATTTTTATTATAACAACGTTTCAGTGAAGACACTCGACGCTACATACTCTTTTCACTTTATGACGATACCGCTTTTCTAGGAAACCGTAGCTTTAAACCCGGATAGATGACTTAATCCATACATTATAATACAATATAATGTCGGTACCCGATAGGGGCCCAAAGACCAAGAAGATCCCCTAACATAAGATGTTACATGCAAAATATGGTATAAAGCACTAACAGCAAAATACATGGGCACAATAAAGAATAGAACATAGCTGCAGATATTGCTATGAATATATATATATATATATATATATGAATATTTATATATATATATATATATATATATATATATATATATATATGTTTGAAATTAGCGGAGTAATAGTCGTTAAGAACAATATTCTTTCTAAGTTTGAGGGTATTACGACTAAAGAGGGGCCGTCTCCAATAACCAGTCAATATGTACTAAAGGCTCTATATTTCGTCTAACATTGTAGACATCATCAGGAGCTAACTATAAAAAATCACAAAGTTGAAACAACAGAAAAGATGTACTCACAATAGACTTACGATACTATGACTTTAAACTGGTAACTCCAGAACAAACAGGACTGTCTCCACATTGTTTTGTTTATAATAACATAAAATAAAATGACAAGTTAACTTTGGCGAACAAAAAAATACAATCTATAATAAAAATTGGGAGAAAACACGGATTCCTCCATCTAGGATCTTAATTTAGCAGCCATCTTTAATATCGATCTATTATGCGCATTATGCGGTGAGTGACAATTAAATTTACAGAAAACATTACTTCTTCTTCTTATCGTCTTTTTGGACATATCTAACACATCGTTTGGCCAAAATAACACAGAGAATTATACCGAAAAATCATTTGAACATCTAGAGTAGAGACATTTAGTTTTACAAACTGCAAACTGAGAAAAAACACAGAACAGGAGAAATGGATCAAGTTAGTAATAAAAAGAATTACATCAATTTCTTCAAAGTAAAGGAGACATGAATCAAATGCAACATTGAAATCCACACCATTATGACAACTATAACAATTACAGGCATGACAAGGCATACACTATCAACAAAGCTGAAAACAAACAATTCTTTTGTCATAAGAAAAATTATATCAAAAATTATATTAAAAAAAATAATAATACAAGCAAAAAATACAAGGCAATGTACTGAGGGGGAGATCCGCACCAAACAACCGAGACTCTATTGTTTCTATCTTTTATCACAGGTCATTAGAAAACTATAAATTGAACTCAGGTTATTTGTGTCTGCCTTTGTGTTCATTGTGGTGTTATTATTAATGTGACACATTTCCAAGAACAATCTTTTATAGTGATTGTCTTCATGTTCTAAAATTTTTGGATTTTCAAAATCAACTGTATGACCCGTGTTGCTTACATGTTGTCCCAATGCACACCTATCCGGTCTGAGTCTAGAGTCACTTTTGTGAAGTGCTAACCTCCTCCCCAGGGACTGCGAAGTTTGACCAATGTATACCAAAGGACAATGTCTACAATTAAGTCGATATATCACATTCTTCATATTTTCAGGTCTCAGTTTGTCTTTAGCACTTTTGTAAATTGATCCAGCAACAACCAAGTTATATCTACCTATTTTCACATTGGCGAATTTCTTGAACAACTTTGTCAACTCAAAGGTTAGTTCCTTTATGTAGGGCAACTTGGCATACATAACACGTTCTTCTTCATTATTGGTAGTGTGTGAGACTTGTTGGTGATTGCCAGGTTCTAACTGCTGTGTGGGTGGATGCTCAACCAATTCACGTTGTTCTGGTGTGTTCTGTTAGTTAGAGTTATTGGTAGGTCTTTTGTTTCTGGATTAAGGTTTGGTTGTTAAACGTGGCAACGTTGTTTTGTGAATCGACAAGAGGCGCGAGACGACGAGCGCGGGGGATTTTGACGGTTGTTAAGAGACGATCGTATTGTATGAATAACACGCAATATATGGCTGAGTGAGAATAACATTGTTTTATTTGAACGAACCCGATGATCAAACATGGTGGCAGCGGTGGGATTTCTTGTGTAACGGTGAAAGAATCGTTTATTTTAGAATGGTATAATTTCGAGTTTTCGTTTTGTTTTCTAACATAACCTACTAAGTCGTCATGCCTAGAACCGAAGCTCAAGAGGAAATAGATAAAAATAAAATGGCACAGCCCCAAGTAGTCAATTTCACCGCTCCAGTTAGTGTAAGCCCGCCGGATAAATTTCCCTTTTCTTCTCCCGGTACGTGGATATCATGGAAGAAGAGCTAGAAAGGCTCCAACAGCTTGATATTATTGAACCAATAGAAAGCCCAACTGACTAGGTGAGTCCCATAGTAGTTGTCCAAAAAAATTCTAAAATAAGATTATGCGTTGATTATTCTAAGCTAAATAAAGCAGTTCAACGTTCACATTTTCCTATAGGCAAAGTAGAAACTATATTATCACAGTTAAAAGGTTCTAAATATTTTACTAAGTTGGATACTAATTCTGGATTCTATCAAATTAAACTTAATAGAGAATCACAAATTTTGACAACTTTCATTACACCATTTGGGAGGTATTTTTTTAAAAGAGTCCCTTTCGGAATAAATTGTGCGCCAGAGTATTTTTCGTTACTACTAAATAAAATTTTGACAGGAATTCAAGGGGTCATAAGTCATATCGATGATATTCTCATTTATGCACCGACCCTAGAGCAGCATAATCAAAGCTTAGAAGAAGTGTTGAAACGCATTGAGGCAGAAGGGCTAACTTTAAACGAAGAGAAATGTGTTTTTGCAACACAGTCTCTAACAGTTTTAGGTCACCAAATCTCAAACCAAGGCATCAAGGTGGACCCAGATCGCATTATAGCCATAAAAAAATTTCCGGAACCTAAAAACAAAAAAGAGGTCTTACAATTTTTAGGCATGATTAATTTTTCTAGTAGATTTATCCCCAATCGATCACAAACTCTAGAGCCACTATTCTCTTTATTGAAAAAGAATACGCAATTTGTTTGGGACATTGCTCAGAGACAGTCATTTGAAAAAGTAAAAACATTATTGCAGAATAGCCCAACTTTGGCATATTTTGATCCGACTAAGTTGATATCGGTTTCCGCGGACGCTTCTTCATATGGGTTAGGCGCTTGTCTAATACAAACAAAGGAGGGCAAAAACGAGATTGTAGCTTATGCTTCGCGTTTACTTTCGGACACAGTGCGTAGATATGCCCAGATTGAGCGAGAAGCGCTCGCACTTGCCTGGGCGGCGGATAAATTTTCGGAATACGTCACAGGAATACAGATTTTGTTTCAAACAGACCACCGACCTTTAATTCAGGTACTTCAAACTAAACCCATTGACGAGTTAACACCTCGTTTACAACGGTTTAGAATTCGGCTAATGCGATATAACTATAAAATTTATTATTCACCAGGTAAAGACTTGGTTGTGGCCGATGCTTTGCCCCGAAATTTTTCGGTCAATCAGCAAAAACCGTGTGAAGATGAACTGGCAAATGAAATAGAAGCGCGCGTTAAACTTATAGTTAGTTCGGTACAAGTTAAACCACATTTCCTAGAAGAAATAAAAACAGAGCAAGCAAAAGATGGGACCTTAGTCAAACTTAAAGAATTTACAGAAATAGGATGGCCCAATGAAAGCTCTTTGAGTAGTGATCTGTTGCAATTTTATCCATATAGGGACGAAATTTCATTTTCAGAGGGGTTTTTGTTGCGAAACCTAAGAATTATTATTCCACCTTCTCTACAGTTAAAATGTTTAAATTTTATTCATCAAGGTCACATGGGAGTAGTTAAATGTCGACAGAGAGCCAAGTCCTCTGTTTGGTGGATTGGCCTTTCCACTCAGATTGAAAATTTGGTTCGAAACTGCCCTCAGTGTGTTGAAAAGAGGATAAACATTAAAGAACCGTTTCTGAAAAACACAATTCCGAACCGTCCGTGGCAACAGATTGCCTTAGATTTATTTAAATGCGATTCATGGTACTTGATAGTCACCGACTATTATTCAAGATTCTTTGAAATCTTTAAATTGACAAAAATGACTGAAAATGTTATAATTGAAAAGTTGAAAGAATTATTTTCACGATATGGTATCAGTGAGACTGTTCGGTCTGATAACGGTCCACAATTTCAGACAGAATTTAAAAAATTTGCTCGTGAGTACGATTTTTCTCATATAACTAGTAGCCCTTACTTTGCACAATCAAATGGCTGTATCGAAGCAGCTGTTAAAATTGCAAAAAATCTAATTTAAAAAAACACAGATATTCATTTGGCTTTATTGTCTTATCGCATTACCCCTCTAGAGTGTGGATTTTCCCCAAGTGAGTTATTGTACGGTAGAAAATTGCGAACACCATTACCAGTGTTGCCAAGCCTATTAAATAAAAAGATAAATGTTGATTACAATTCTTTTCGGGAAAAGGAGGGTGTTGCGAAGGACAAAATAGCCCAACAGTTTAATAAAAGACACCGGACCCGAAACTTACCTGATTTAGTAGTTGGAGACTATGTCTGGGTAATAGATTTACGTGTTTACGGAAAAGTCATTGAAGTATTAAATGAACCTCGTTCATATTTAATACAAGCCAACAATCTTGGTATTTATCGCCGAAACAGATATCATTTAATTCCCGCACCTTACTATACTGAACCAAACTTTACTCCGGCATATGCAGCTCCTTCTAATTATAATTTTAAGAATAAATGTCAACCTAGTAATAGATCTGTGCTTCCGGAAAATAGTGAGTCGCAAGATAGTGTCGAAGTGGAAACCTCGGACAGTGCTCCTCAAAACTCTTACAGTGAGACTCCTGGGGAAAAGTATGTCCCAAGTACCCCTCCCAATAATAGACCTTTGCAGAGTGTTTCTCCAAACCGACCAAAAAGATTTGTTAAGCAACCGGCTTACCTTAATGATTATGTTCTTAATTAATTTTTAAGCTTGTGAGAGGAGATGTTCTGTTAGTTAGAGTTATTGGTAGGTCTTTTGTTTCTGGATTAAGGTTTGGTTGTTAAACGTGACAACGTTGTTTTGTGAATCGACAAGAGGCGCGAGACGACGAGCGCGGGGGATTTTGACGGTTGTTAAGAGACGATCGTATTGTATGAATAACACGCAATATATGGCTGAGTGAGAATAACATTGTTTTATTTGAACGAACCCGATGATCAAACATGGTGGACGAGGAGAGTTGTATAATAACTTTTTAAGAAAATTGCTGTTGTAACCATTATCCCTCATGAGGCGATATAGTCTATTAAGAGCTGAGGATTGCAATGTAGGATGTGTTATATCTATTATTCTCCGCCTTAGGCCCAGGATGACGTTTGTCTTCATCTTTATGTCATGGTATGAACTCTGATTCATGTATCTGCCTGAACTGCTTGGTTTCCTGTACCAATCCAGTTTGATGTGGTTATAATCATCTCTGTATACTTTAGTATCAAGGAAAGGTACACTTTTGTTGTTTTCCCTCTCTATGGTAAACTTAATGTGTTCATCGAAACTATTAAAGGCCTCTAGTGTTTCATTTTCTTTATCTGATGGTATCGAAAGAATTAAATCATCCACATATTGGTACAAAAAAGATGGTCTAAAGGTTACCTTTGTCAGAGCATCCCCAATCAGAGTTGTCATTACTATATTCGCCAGAATTGGACTCAATGAACTACCCATAGGACATCCAAATTTTTGTTTATAAAAGTTTCCATTGTACAAGAAATAGTTGGATTCAAAAAGGAACTCCACGATATGGATGAATTGATTTTTTGGAATTTTTGTGTTTGGTTCAATGAGGTGCCAACATCCCTCATTGACATGTACAGTGACAGCTAATGAGATGTTTGTAAATAAGGATATCACATCCAAGGAGACAATTTCGTGATCTATCGGTACTAAGTGATCATTAATTTTATTAGCAAATTCTTTTGAGTTTATGATGGAATATTTGTTGTATTGACTGAATGATGTTTTTGAGATATCAGCTATAAATTTGCTAATATTTGACGTTGGAGATAAGATTGTACTCACTATAGGTCTCATGGGAGCTCCGTCTTTGTGGATCTTTGGTCCATACATTCTTGGAGGACTGCTGCCATAGCACATCAAACTCTTTGCTGTCATCTTATCAATATACTTATTGTCCCTCAGAAAATTAATCCACCTGTTACTCTCCCTCTCCATCTTCGAAGTGGGGTCCCTAGGTAGAACCTGGTAGATTTCTGTATCCTCAACCAGCAAGTCACACTTTTCAAAGTATTGAGCCCTGTCCATCACCACACTAACGTTTCCTTTGTCTGAGTTCATAACTAGCAAATCAATATTGAGTTTTAAAAAATAAAATGTTCAGTTTTTTCAAATAGTTTACTAACAAAACTTGGCTGTGCTATATTTTTGAAATAAAAGTTCGTAATAATATTGGTAGCTTGAGCTCTTACTATATCTTTAGAAACTGGACTAATACTATTGATAATGTGTTCTGAATCAGCCAATAACCTAACGAAAGAAACTTGGTTATTCTTTGGGGGTAAGGTAAACTTAGGACCCAGGCCCAACATTGTGTTAATATCTACTACTATTAATATATACACTAGCATATGTAAGAAAACTTAGTTGTAAAGAATCATGGGTGGTAAACCTCTCAAAAATCCATATCCCTAAAGATATTAACACAATGTTGGGCCTGGGTCCTAAGTTTACCTTACCCCCAAAGAATAACCAAGTTTCTTTCGTTAGGTTATTGGCTGATTCAGAACACATTATCAATAGTATTAGTCCAGTTTCTAAAGATATAGTAAGAGCTCAAGCTACCAATATTATTACGAACTTTTATTTCAAAAATATAGCACAGCCAAGTTTTGTTAGTAAACTATTTGAAAAAACTAAACATTTTTTAAAACTCAATGTTGATTTGCTAATTATGCACTCAGACAAAGGAAACGTTAGTGTGGTGATGGACAGGGCTCAATACTTTGAAAAGTGTGACTTACTGGTTGAGGATACAGAAATCTACCAGGTTCTACCTAGGGACCCCACTTCGAATATGGTGAGGGAGAGTAACAGGTGGATTAATTTTCTGAGGGACAATAAGTATATTGATAAGATGACAGCAAAGAGTTTGATGTGCTATGGCAGCAGTCCTCCAAGAATGTATGGACTCCCAAAGATTCACAAAGACGGAGTTCCCATGAGACCTATAGTGAGTACAATCTTATCTCCAACGTCAAATATTAGCAAATTTATAGCTGATATCTTAAAAACATCATTCAGTCAATACAACAAATATTCCATCATAAACTCAAAAGAATTTGCTAATAAAATTAATGATCACTTAGTACCGATAGATCACGAAATTGTCTCCTTGGATGTGATATCCTTATTTACAAACATCTCATTAGCTGTCACTGTACATGTCAATGAGGGATGTTGGCACCTCATTGAACCAAACACAAAAATTGCAAAAAATCAATTCATCCATATCGTGGAGTTCCTTTTTGAATCCAACTATTTCTTGTACAATGGAAACTTTTATAAACAAAAATTTGGATGTCCTATGGGTAGTTCATTGAGTCCAATTCTGGCGAATATAGTAATGACAACTCTGATTGGGGATGCTCTGACAAAGGTAACCTTTAGACCATCTTTTTTGTACCAATATGTGGATGATTTAATTCTTTCGATACCATCAGATAAAGAAAATGAAACACTAGAGGCCTTTAATAGTTTCGATGAACACATTAAGTTTACCATAGAGAGGGAAAACAACAAAAGTGTACCTTTCCTTGATACTAAAGTATACAGAGATGATTATAACCACATCAAACTGGATTGGTACAGGAAACCAAGCAGTTCAGGCAGATACATAAATCAGAGTTCATACCATGACATAAAGATGAAGACAAACGTCATCCTGGGCCTAAGGCGGAGAATAATAGATATAACACATCCTACATTGCAAACCTCAGCTCTTAATAGACTATATCGCCTCATGAGGGATAATGTTAAAACAGCAATTTTCTGAAAAAGTTATTATACAAATCTCCTCGTCCACCAGAACAACGTGAATTGGTTGAGCATCCACCCACACAGCAGTTAGAACCTGGCAATCACCAACAAATCTCGCACACTACCAATAATGAAGAAGAACGTGTTATGTATGCCAAGTTGCCCTACATAAAGGAACTAACCTTTGAGTTGACAAAGTTGTTCAAGAAATTCGCCAATGTGAAAATAGGTAGATATAACTTGGTTGTTGCTGGATCAATTTACAAAAGTGCTAAAGACAAACTGAGACCTGAAAATATGAAGAATGTGATATATCGACTTAATTGTAGTCATTGTCCTTTGGTATACATTGGTCAAACTTCGCAGTCCCTGGGGAGGAGGTAAGCACTTCACAAACGTGACTCTAGACTCAGACCGGATAGGTGTGCATTGGGACAACATGTAAGCAACACGGGTCATACAGTTGATTTTGAAAATCCAAAAATTTTAGAACATGAAGACAATCACTATAAAAGATTGTTCTTGGAAATGTGTCACATTAATAATAACACCACAATGAACACAAAGGCAGACACAAATAATCTGAGTTTAATTTATAGTTTTCTAATGACCTGTGATAAAAGATAGAAACAATAGAGTCTCGGTTGTTTGGTGCGGATCTCCCCCTCAGTACATTGCCTTGTATTTTTTGCTTGTATTATTATTTTTTTTTAATATAATTTTTGATATAATTGTTGATAGTGTATGCCTTGTCATGCCTGTAATTGTTATAGTTGTCATAATGGTGTGGATTTCAATGTTGAATTTGATTCATGTCTCCTTTACTTTGAAGAAATTGATGTAAATCTTTTTATTACTAACTTGATCCATTTCTCCTGTTCTGTGTTTTTTCTCAGTTTGCAGTTTGTAAAACTAAATGTCTCTACTCTAGATGTTCAAATGATTTTTCGGTATAATTCTCTGTGTTATTTTGGCCAAACGATGTGTTAGATATGTCCAAAAAGACGATAAGAAGAAGAAGTAATGTTTTCTGTAAATTTAATTGTCACTCACCGCATAATGCGCATAATAGATCGATATTGAAGATGGCTGCTAAATTAAGATCCTAGATGGAGGAATCCGTGTTTTCTCCCAATTTTTATTATAGATTGTATTTTTTTGTTCGCCAAAGTTAACTTGTCATTTTATTTTATGTTATTATAAACAAAACAATGTGAAGACAGTCCTGTTTGTTCTGGAGTTACCAGTTTAAAGTCATAGTATCGTAAGTCTATTGTGAGTACATCCTTTCCGTTGTTTCAACTTTGTGATTTTTTATAGTTAGCTCCTGATGATGTCTACAATGTTAGACGAAATATAGAGCCTTTAGTACATATTGACTGGTTATTGGAGACGGCCCCTCTTTAGTCGTAATACCCTCAAACTTAGAAAGTATATATATATATATATATATATATATATATATATATATATATATATATATATATATATAAAATTCTCGTGTCACGGTGTTTGTGATTAAACTCCTCCAAAACGGCTTGACCGATTCTCATGAAATTTTGTTTGATATCGGTTAGGTCTGCGAATCGTACAGCATCTATTTTTCATTCCCCTAAATGTTAAAGGTTTACCCTCAATTTTTTTTTTATTTTTTAGAGAAATTTTTTTGTTTTTTTTTATGATACAGCATTCAAAAATACATAAAACCCTCTACGATCAACCCCTATTTTTATTTTATCCACAGATCCGCAATAGGGTTGCAAGATGGCAATCGAAAATAATAAAAGTCGGTCTGAGAATATTTTTCATACCCCTTAGTGATTAGGATGGTCCACCCCAAACATTTTCATAAAATTTTTGGACCAAATTTCTTATTTTAATTTTTTATGATGTTGCATTAAAAAATACATACAACTCTAAATTTTCACCCTTTTATCAACAACCCATATTTTTTAATAGCCCTTTTAATATTTTCAACAGCGTTTGTCGGGTCAGATAGATTGATAGATAGATAAATATATAGATAG
>JARQZK010004699.1:0-21112 GCA_030704885.1 Cynegetis impunctata
AATCCATGAGAAATAAACATTCCATTTTTCATTTCAATAAATTACACTCAACAAACTAGATGTTGTAAATAAAAATGGAATAATTATTTCCATTATTGAATTATACTCTCGTTCGCGAAAAATTAATCTCAGTATTTAATTATAAATCCCCAAAATGAACATATGAACTGATATTCTCTATTCCCCAAATTTGAAGATACAAATTTAAACATATTCAAAAATAATTTGGCAATAGTTTTAAAACTTCATTGAATATTTGAACTTTTTGTTATGAGAATTTTAAAAGTTTTCCATATTCCAATTCTTGAAAATTTACTGCCTTCGATCTATTTTTAACCCATTAAAAAAACAAAAATCATGTTTTGAAAACTTATGTAATTTACTTTATAGTACTGCTGTCTGGTTCAAAAATTTAAGCAGGCTATATAACAATTCTTTTTGAAAGAAATTGTGGCAACATGTATACCAAACTATTTGAGGGTCTGATTGGAGCTTGGACTTGGAATATGTTCTGGTGTTATTGCATCCCCACCATTAGTCATTATAGGACTTCCTGGAGATGTCAACATGGCCGATTGACTCTTGTTTCTGAGTTCGAATACTTGCTGAATGGCTTCACGTAGACTCAGGAAATTTGAGTCAATTATTCCTAAAAGTGAAAATAAAACACGACTCATTAAACAATATTAAAAGATATGGATATAATCAAATCATGAATAATGTACAAGTTCACCATGGTCAATTTAATATACTACATAAAGTGAAGTAGGAAAATTCTTCAATAATTTAAAAAAAAAAAGCAAGTCAATCACCGTATAAGAGTAGCAAAGGCTGGAGAATCTGTAGTGGCAAACTATGAAGGCACCTTACATCTTATTTCAGTAAATGGACAGAAAATCAAATTAGAAAATGTCTTTCTATGCAAGAACCTGACACACAATTTACTGTCAGTCAAAAAGATGGAATCCAAAGGTCTAAAAATAGTTTTCCATAATAAAGAAGTCTCGATAGGCAATAGTGATGGTAATATTATTATAAAAGGAAACTTAGAAGGTAATCTGTATATGTTAAAAACCCTTTAATTATTAAACCCGGGGAATTCTGTGGTGAACTAAATCTGTCAACATGTATAACGAAAAAGATTTTATGGCATTAAGAGAATGGGGGCACTCTTCAAAAATATCCACCAAGTGCAGTCTGTGATGTATGTTTGGAAGGGAAGCAAACAAAGAAAACCCTTCAAGAAGTTACCAGATGAGCGAAAGGGCCCCAAAGATATTTTGGAATGTATTCTCAAGCGATGTGTGTGGTCCCCTTAATCCTGACTCGCATAACAATAAGAGATATTTTCATTTCCTTTATTGATTATTATATTCATTATGCAGTGGTATATTTTATGCAAAATAAGAGTGAGACATTCCCAGAAAATTTTCAAGGAATATATTGCAATGGTGGAAAATCAGTTTAAGAAACTACCAGAACGACTAAAAGGGTGTCATATGGTGGAGAATATATTTCATATGACATGAAAAACTTTTGTAAACAAAAGGGTATAAAAATTGAATACACAATACCAAGAACACCTGAACAAAATGGGGAAAAAATGAAATAGCAGAAAGGTACAACCGCACTGTTTTGGAAAAAGCTAGATGTTTGATTTTTCAGGCAAACATGGAAAAGATTTTTTGGGAGGAAGCTGTATCCACAGCAGCTTACCTAACAAATCGAACCTCTACTTCAACATTACCTGACAATAAGGTACCAGCAGAAATTTGGTTTGGACAAAAACCAGACTTGTCAAAAATAAAAATATTTGGATGTCTGTCACATGTGCACATTCCTGCTGAAAATCGCAAAAATAAATTCTCAACAATGAATTATAGAAAACGTTAAGTCACCTCGACTCTAGATCTAGGCTGAAGGGTTTGCAGAT
Source organism: Cynegetis impunctata (assembly GCA_030704885.1). NCBI lineage: Eukaryota > Metazoa > Arthropoda > Insecta > Coleoptera > Coccinellidae > Cynegetis > Cynegetis impunctata. The sequence goes on from JARQZK010004699.1 coordinate 1,934, forward strand.
GCATAAGTATGAGAGTATCAAATTACAACTTATGAAATCGCTTATATATCCAATATTTGACTATTGTTGTGCGGTTTACTATAATTTTATGCATAAAAAGGACAAAGACAATTTGCTAAAAATTCAGAATGCCTGCATAAGGTTTGTGTGTTGCTCTCCTTACAGAGATCATGTCACACCTGCTACTATTCTATCACAAGATCAACCTGAACTCGCCATCAATTTCCCTGGATAATATTTGTCCAGTTATACAAATAAATGTGTAGGACACGTCAATGTTAAAAATATAAAAACATATAAATATATACAATTAATATTCTAACAAGTAAATATAAAAAACATATTGTCAAACAAACATACATATTATCATATCATCAACCTAACCCAAATCACAAATAGCAGCAGGTACATATTATCACAGTTTTATCGGAGAAAAATCACTATCTAGGAACTCTTGAAGGGTGTAAAATGCACCCTCAACTAAAAAGTTTTTGAGTTTCTCTTTCAGCTTATTCTCTGAAAGATTACTAGATTGATTGGGGAAGTTTATTCCCAAAATTTTTTTTTTAGTTAAGAAAATCTATATTTTTTCTGTATGTAGGTATATTAGTTTTATTTTGTTGTAAGTTTTGTTTATGTCTTGTATTATATTTGATGATCCAATAAATTATCTTCGAAATGAATCTGAATTTTTTCTTTACAAACAAACACATTCCAAAATGTAGATTAGAACCAGAAGTCAGAATCTTATATTTTAAAAAAACTCGTGAGGTTACAGCTCTCTCTAACACTAACACTCAACACTCACTCACCCAACATCTCACTAAAGATGACAGAAATGTCAATCAGCATAAAGAACCATGGTACCTGAGATATTATTTTAGGAAGCTCATTTACAAAATATTTTAATATAACAGTAGTGGCCTCCAGTAAAGAGCACCTGTGGCAACACCTCTAATGAATCTTCTCTGGATTCGGATCTGACTTAATGAAAACCCTCTGCCATCAAGCTCAACGGCACACTGAATACGAGCAGCACGATAGGATTTGCATAAGACTCAGACTAATCCCTCTAATTCCGTATGTTTCAAGCTTGTACTTTTAAAGGATTTTGATGGTCTACTGAGTTCGAAAGCTTTAGAATAAATCAATACAGAGTGCTGATGTATGCTTTTGATTGTTTTTTAAATGACTCCAGTATAGTAGCCATTGCCTGAATTTTATTGCCCTTGTAGTGCTCTTCCCCTTTCAAAACCCATTTTTTGACATTTGACAGAACATAACACTCTTCCAAAAAATTTTTGTCCAATCTATTATTATCATCAATTTTTTTCTCCCCCACCTTATTCACATTAGATACAGGAGTGAGACTGGGTCTATAATTTTTAAAAAATCTTTTTTAATCCCCTTTTTATATATTGGTTTTATATAGGCAGTTTTAAGCTTCGCTGGATAAAGCACCAGTAAAAAAAAGGCCCAAAAATTTATGATAATGTGCCAAGGGCTTGGATATTAAATGAGCCGTATTCTTCAAAACAGATACAGGTATCTCATCCTTCACCCACGGACATCAGGTTTCTTTAAAAAGATGAATTGTTCTTTCCACTTTTTTATTTTGGTGTCGTTAGAGTGAAATGAAAGTTCCTTCCATTTCGTTCAACCTTACTGTAGTCAACCCTGTTATCAGTCACATTTGGACAGGCAGTAATAAGATATTGATTTACTTTATTCAGAATATCCTGAGAGGAAATCGAGGGGTCACCGTCTTTGATGTTTGTAAGAATGCTGCCCATAGACCCTGTATTGTTTTTATATGTATATATAGTAAGCTTAACTTCAAGATGCACGTCAACTCTTCAAAATAGAATACCACCACTAGAGCTAGCCACTTTAGATCACTTACATACAAAAACCAAAGCATAGAAACAAACACAGCATCCAACATCTACAAAATGATCTGCAGACCTCTTATTGAATATGGACACCAAATTCTGGTACAATGCAACAAATCTATACTAAGAGTCATGGAGGTGGCTGAGCGGAGTAGCTCACGGAAAATTACTAAAATTAGACATCCCAACAACCCACTTCACAACCCCTCCAACCAATACTTATATGAAAGAACCCACATAGAGCCAATAGCTGACAGAATACATAGACTGAACAAAAAGTTTATCCAGCAACAACACAACATAAATATTATAGATCCACTAATACCTAAGATGACCTTCAAGTACCCAAAAGGAAAACACCAGAGCAACCATTATTTGAATACTTGCTGAGCCTACTATAAACACATACTTGAAAAACAAACTGTTATATTACACGCACAGACTTAATAATTTATTATATAATGTAAAATACAACTGTACATGGGCAGGAAGACCTAGGTCGTTAGTCCTTTGAAACATAGTGTCAATAAAGTTTATTACTACTACTACTATGATATGTTCTTAAATTATACATCATATTCTGCACATTTTCTCGACAAACTATACTTAATGTTTGTGTAATTTGACGAAAGGCGGAAATATTAGAAGAAAACGTTTCTGTATTTCAGGAGAGAACAAACAAAAAATTAACTTACCTTTATGATCAAAATTGTCTTCTCGCAATATACAAACCAATGCCAAAAATCTATTCACTTCCCTGAGATAGAGAACTGTACCATTATTCAATTTGATAAGACTAGAACTTTGCTCATCGAACGCTGTAGCTTCAGATTGTTCATCTTTAATCCTGAAAATACGCAATTAAAATTCATTATTCAATTTCTTATCTAAATTGAATGAACAAATGAAATATAAAGAAGCTACGTTTCGTTGAACAGCTACTTCAATGCTGTAGAAATTATTTATTGTTTAATTTTTTTAAATTCAATCTATTAAAGAGTTTAATCAAATAAATTATGGAGAAAGCCTTGTAATTTTAAAACAAAAAAACTCATAACTGTTTGCTAACACCGAAAAATGGGTTAACACTATAACTGTTTTAATTCAGAAATAAATTCAAATAGATAAAATGAAAAATGTAGTATTGCTATATTTACACAAATAAGCAAAACCAAAAGAATAAATATCTGAGTGAAATTGACTCATCTGCATTATCAAAGCAAACTGATGATAGTGAAGTTATATGTCCATACATTTATGTTCCTTTTCTCCAAAATTAAATCTTAGAAGAAATACTGTTGAAAACTTTTTTAAGCTATTGCATAGCTTTTGTCGCGGGCTTTGAGCGCGGCGACCGAATCAAGAAATTCCGTAACGAAAATAAAACCTAATACCCCCACTCCGCCTACCATGTAGCTCGGCCGAGCGTTCGCTTAACGTGTATGTATATGGTACGACTGTACGAAGATCGCACGGATCGAGACGAGCTGCTCCGAAATCGGACGAATACGTAAGCAGTTGTTTGTGAGAAAGTATATAGGTGTATAGGTATCTATCATATTATGTTTATAATTCCACACTCACCGCATGTGTGCCCCGTAAGTATACATGTAGGTATATATGTATACATAGGTGCACCTATGTACAACAGTGAATAGCTATATATATTACTAATATTATGACTCCGAATATTGATATAAATATTGCACACGTTAGCGATGTTAATGTTAGGCGCTCATTTGTTGGAGATATTTGTGCGTGCTTATGCAAACTTAGAAATGGCCTACACATAGTCATGGTAGCAATTTACATTTCTCCGAATCCAAAATTGGACGAGAATATATGATATGTTCTTATTTCAGTTACCATAAACCTATAGTTTCAATGATAAAAATTCCTGAATAACCTACATGTATTGTAAGATAATAAAAATATTTTAAACGATATTAACTTCTCATTTATTCGATAAAAGAAAAAAATTTGTTTTCTTATCGGTCACCACGCTCAAAAAGTGTAACTTGAATTAATATCAAAGAAAAAACTCGAATTAATATCAAAGAAAAAGAAAAAAAATTACCGCATAAATAAAAAATAAATTAATAATTGTAATTGCATTAGTTGATAAACAATTCTATGCAATAGCTTAACCGCGGCAGTCCCCGAGTGCCACACGTTTTTTTCTTTGTTTTCTAAAGTATTTTAAGAATCACACAATTAAATTCTTTGAAAGTGTCATTGATTACATCAAAATTGTCAGTAGGGAAAATTCTTGTAATCAATAAAAATGACAAAATCAATTTACCCATATATCCAAGACACATCAATGACTACATCAATCATATCACAGCACAATTCGTAACTTTGCATATCTACTGGAGTTGAATCAGTCGCTATATATATTTTGGAGACCACATCGAATAAAAATGACTTTTCTATCGCTGAATTCTGAAACGAAACAGTAATCAAATAAGTAGAAATCGTTCTTCATTTGCGAAAATAGAAATTCTTACTGTATTTGTGGAATTCTGGACTTCCATTGTCTATAAAAATATATCTGAAACAAAAAATAAAAGAAAAGAAAAGAAAATTTGATTAGTAAATGGCAAGAAAAGAAAATAGCTGAAAAATTAAATTCAATGAATTAGTAGTATCTGAAAAAAGAAATGAAATAAGATTAGTAAATAATAAGTTGGAAAATGGTGAAAAAATAAAATTATACAATATACACGACGTTTCGGTTAGTTGGGTATCTCTAACCGTTCTCAAGTGTAAACTGATTATCAGAGTTTGGATTGATCTTTATATACTCCCTTGATCAGTCGTGCCGTGTTGGGCGTCCTCTCCCATTGGGCGAGGGGAGGAGCTTGAGACCACTGATACGCGCGACAGGATTGGTCGCCACGCGTTTGCCACTTCAACACTGGGTTTACTGAAAACTTCATGGTTCTGTTGGATGAAAAGCAGCTTTCCTTGAATTTTCGTTTTCGCCAGTTCTGTTCCCGGTGGATAATCCTAGCATCGTTCCACTAATGTTGTGATGTTTTGTCCATTGCGTGATCAGGCAATTCCCGATTTCGATGTTTTCGGCTCTTCGTGTGTGTATTTGATGTTCTCCGATCCTAACATTAAGAGGTCTCTTTCGTTTCACCGATGTATGAATCTCCACATTCACAGGGCACAAGGTATACGCAATTCTTATTGTCCGGGGTCCATCTGGTTTAGTTTTGGTCAGCCTGCTTCTTAAGGTGTTGTCCGACTTGAACGCTGTTTTGATGTGTACTGCTGAGCGATTCGCCTTAATCTTCTCGGATATTCCCTTCACATAAGGTAATGGTTATCATCTGGCAATTCGGGTTCTCCTCTCGTGTGGTTCTGTTTCTGTTGACATTCCGCGATAGTCCTTGTTATTAATCTTCTTGTTGTAACCGCTTTGTATCAAGGTCCCTTTCGATGTTAGATATCTCCTGTTCCATGAGTCGGGGATCGCTGCAAATTGTTGTCGCTCTCCTGAACAGTGTCCTGATTATTCCTTTCTTCGTGCTCATTGAGGGATTCGAAGCGGAGTTGAGATATTGGCCTGTGTGTGTGGGTTTTTCTGTAGACTGACGTACTGATGTGATTGTTGTTATGTTTAACTAGTCAAATTTTCTTTTCTTTCTCCATCGTGAATTTGATGGTGGTGCGAAAGCTGTTTATATGGTTCAAAAACTCGTCCAACTCGGCAGCGGTCCCTTTCCAAATGATGAAAGTATCGTCCACATATCTTAGCCACATCTTTGGTTTCACGGGAGATAATTCTATCACTTGGCCTTCGAACCACTCCATGTAAATGTTGGCTATTACTGGTGAGAGTGTGATCCCATTGGTAATCCATCGTCCTGGAAGTAGAATACTACTTTTATCTGGAAATAAGAATTATTAATGCAACATCCCAACAGATCAATTACTCCTTCAATGGGTATAGATGTTCTGTCTGTCAGAGTATCATCCTCCTGTAATTTTGACTTGATGATATCCAGGGATTCCTGCCGTGGGATGTTTGGGTACATATTATCTACATCAAAACTGATGAGCTGTTCGTTGGTCCTAGTTTGACGTCCTTGATCATTTCCACGAAGTGGCTGGAGTTCTTGACAAATGATGTTGTTTTTCCTTGTAAAGGCTGGATGATTTTCAACAGAAAATTCGCGAGATTACTTGTTGGTGAATTCCTGGAACTAGTAATCGGCCTGAGAGGTATTCCTGTTTTGTGAATTTTGGGGAGCCCGTAAAGATGAGGTGTCTTGCTATGATGTGGTGTTAGCATTGTTCTAGTTTTGTCCTCCAAATGATTCTTGTATTTCTTCAGTGTCTGATAGATCTTCCTCTCGATGCTTGGGGTTGGATCCTTTGTAATTGGTCTATGAGGGCCCTGAACAAGGACCAATCAATCAAAATACTACCAGCTGATAAAGGAAACGCCACCGTCGTCATGGACATCAGCCTATACGACAATAAAATCAAGGATGTACTCCAAAAAGGGAAATATAGACCAATTACAAAGGATCCAACCCCAAGCATCGAGAGGAAGATCTATCAGACACTGAAGAAATACAAGAATCATTTGGAGGACAAAACTAGAACAATGCTAACACCACATCATAGCAAGACACCTCATCTTTACGGGCTCCCCAAAATTCACAAAACAGGAATACCTCTCAGGCCGATTACTAGTTCCAGGAATTCACCAACAAGTAATCTCGCGAATTTTCTGTTGAAAATCATCCAGCCTTTACAAGGAAAAACAACATCATTTGTCAAGAACTCCAGCCACTTCGAGTAAATGACCAAGGACGACAAACTAGGTACCAACGAACAGCTCATCAGTTTTTATGTAGATAATATGTACCCAAACATCCCACGGCAGGAATCCCTGGATATCATCAAGTCAAAATTACAGGAGGATGATACTCTGACAGACAGAACATCTATACCCATTGAAGGAGTAATTGATCTGTTGGGATGTTGCATTAATAATTCTTATTTCCAGATAAAAGAAGAATTCTACTCCCAGGACGATGGATTACCAATGGGATCACCACTCTCACCAGTAATAGCCAACATTTACATGGAGTGGTTCGAAGGCCAAGTGATAGAATCATCTCCCGTGAAACCAAAGATGTGGCTAAGATATGTGGACGATACTTTCATCATTTGGAAAGGGACCGCTGCCGAGTTGGACGAGTTTTTGAACCATATAAACAGCTTTCGCGACCACCATCAAATTCACGATGGAGAAAGAAAAGGATTCCAGCCTACCCTTTTCTAGATGTTCTGGTTAAACATAACAATAATCACATCAGTACGTCAGCTCTACATAGAAAACCCACACACACAGGCCAATACCTCAACTCCGCTTCGAATCACTCAATGAAGCACGAAGAAAGGAATAATCAGGACACTGTTCAGTGAGAGCGACAACAATTTGCAGCGATCCCCGACTCATGGAACAGGAGATATCTAACATCGAAAGGGACCTCATACAAAGCGGTTACAAAAAGATGATAATCACAAGGTCCATCGCGGAACGTGAACAGAAAAGCAGAACCACACGAGAGGAGAACCCGAATTGCCAGATGATAACCATACCTTATGTGAAGGGAATATCCGAGAAGATAAGGCGAAATCGCTCAGCAGTACAACATTCAAAACAGCGTTCAAGTCGCGACAACACCTTAAGAAGCAGGCTGACCAAAACTAAACCAGATGGACCCCGGACAATAAGAATTGCGTATACCTTGTGCCCTGTGAATGTGGAGATTCATACACCGGTGAAAAGAAGAGACCTCTTAATGTTAGGATCGGAGAAACATCAAATACACACACGAAGAGCCGAAACATCGAAATCGGGAATTGCTGATCACGCATGGACAAAACATCACAACATTAAGTGGAACGATGCTAGGATTATCCACCGGGAACAGAACTGGCGAAAACGAAAATTCAAGGAAGCTGCTTTCATCCAACAGAACCATGAAGTTTTCAGTAAACCCAGTGTTGAAGTGGCAAACGCGTGGCGACCAATCCTGGCGCGTATCAGTGGTCTCAAGCTCCTCCCCTCGCCCAATGGGAGAGACGCCCAACACGGCACGACTGATCAAGGGAGTATATAAAGATCAATCCAAACTCTGATAATCAGTTTACACTTGAGAACGGTTAGAGATACCCAACTAACCGAAACGTCGTGTATATTGTATAATTTTATTTTTTTCACCATTTTCCAACTTATTATTTACTAATCTTATTTCATTTCTTTTTTCAGATACTACTAATTCATTGAATTTAATTTTTCAGCTATTTTCTTTTCTTGCCATTTACTAATCAAATTTTCTTTTCTTTTCTTTTATTTTTTGTTTCAGATATATTTTTATAGACAATGGAAGTCCAGAATTCCACAAATACAGAAGAAACATTGTCGAAACCATTCAAAGAAATTCTTACTGTATTGAGAATATTCAAGAGATTCTCTAAAATGGGTAGTTGTGGAATCAATTTCTGTACAACTTTGGAGAAGGCCTCGAATATAGAATGATCATAGATTGATGTAAGGTGAAAACTCAGATGTATTTGGTCAAAACCTGGAACAAATGTTATTGTCTGAGAAGCACGAATTGTAATATTTTTCGAACATTTCAAAGTACTTCAATTTCAGTGTTTTTGATCGTAATAGTCGCTGCTACATGAATGTGAAATTTGAACTGTGAGGTTTATCAATCAATTAGAATAAAGTATAAACTTTAAAATAAAAACACTTGGCTTATGTTTCACAATATAAAAAAATATTTAGTTACTGTATTTAGCAGTAATGAAAAGTCGACATGTTTCGAGTTATGAACTCATTATCAAGACTGACTACAGGTGAGTATTGCATCCTAATTTATAAAACAGACAAAAGCAAAGGTGATACCTGAAAAATCAACATTTGTTCGTTATACAAGGGTAATGACTTATTATGGGCGGAACTTATTTCGAGAATTTCGAGAAGGTCAAGGCGTTTACCCTTGTTACCTGAATGTAACAATTTGGTTTTTGTTGAAATCCAGGAAGTGAATTGAATTTTATACAATGTTCAGAGAAGCCAGTGGTATTTTTGTTTTGTAAAATTGGTACTTTTTTATGTTCTTCAATACGAATATTTATATTCCTTCCTGTCTGTCCAATATAGAAAGCAGGACATTCGTCGCAAAATATGTTGTAAATACCACTGTTTTCTCCGATGTTAGATTTTTCTTTATTATTGACCAAGAATGACTTCAAGTTTCTTTTATTTGTACAAATTGTTTTAACGTTTATTTTTCGATAGTCTGTTACAAATTTTGCTACTCAAATTCGGCACATAATTATTGGGAAGTATTTTTTGTTCTTCATTAATAGTTTGCGTGGGTTATATTGAATGCAACATGTTAATTTGTAATAGTCGTATAAAATTTTTGTTTTGGTTTTATACGGTATATATATTATATATAACATATATATAATATATATAATATATATATATATATATATATAATATATATATATATATATATATATATATATATATATATATCAATATACCCCACGCAAACTATTAATGAAGAACAAAAATACTTCCATATTATTATGTGTAAATTCCGAATTTGAGTAGCAAAATTTTGTAACATGACTGTCGAAAAATAAAACGTTAAAACAATTTTGTACAAATAAAAAGAAACTTGAAGTCATTCTTGAGTCAATAATAAAGAAAAATTAACAAAAGATCTTAACATCGGAGAAAATAACAGTGGTGTTTACAAAATATTTTGCGACGAATGCCTGCTTTCTATATTGGACAGACAGGAAGGAAATATAAATATTCGTATTGAAGAACATAAAAAGTCAAATTTTTACAAAACAAAAATACCACTGGCTCTCTCTGAACAATCTGTATAAAATTCAATCACTTCCTGGATTTCAACAAAACCAAATTGTTACATTCAGGTAACAAGGGTAAACGCCTTGACCTTCTCGAAATTCTCGAAATAAGTTCCGCCCATAATAGTCAATTACCCCTTGTAAACGAACAAATTGATTTTCAGGTATCACCTTTGCTTTTGTCTGTTTTATAAATTACGATGCAATACTCTCCTGTAGTCAGTCTTGATAATGAGTTCATAACTCGAAACATGTCGACTTTTCATTACTGCTAAATACAGTAACTAAATATTTTTTTTATATTGTGAAACATAAGCCAAGTGTTTTTATTTTAAAGTTTATACTTTATTCTTTATGTTGTTTCACCAAGTGATGTGCGAGAATTCAATCTCAGTTATTATCAATCAATTTATAAACCTAGTACTCATCTTAATCACAAATCTAAATTAATAACTCGTTAATATTATTGAAGTGAAACTTCTTTAGCATCGTTTGGGGGGGGGGAGGGCGTGTTTTGTCGACGGCCCCGATCGCCACAAGTTTGAGGGGCGCCAGAAGTAAAGAATATGTATTTTTATTTTATGTATTAGATGACATTCATTACTTGATTTGAATTGATGATTTTTTTAAATTTAATCAATTCATATAAACTAAGATTTGTATCCTGATTTGTGATTTGAATAGAGCTGACTTGAATCAAAGAACCCTTTTGTTAAATCCCACGAATCCAAGACCATGCAGCACTGCATAATAATAATAATAATTTATTAATCCTTTAAGACATTTGACAAATGTATAGGATAAGTCAATTACAAACAATTGCAAAATACAAAAGCAATCAACAATTAAAATACAAACCGTAAAATGGAGAATCTATCTGAGAGTTACAAACAAAATGACAAATTAAGATCAAGGTATTAAGTGTAAAGTACAAAATTAAGTCAGTGCATTATCCAGCATAAACTCCTCCACGCCATAATAACCCTTGGATAGTAGCACTGCCTTGAGACATTTTTTAAGTGGAATTTGGCTTCGATGTCGAAAATTTTCAGGTAGATGATTGTATAATTTAATTCCCTGATATATATGGCTCTGTTGAAATTTAGCTGTTTTGTGTTTATAGTCCGGGAGCCCACTGTCCGAAAGTCTACGTCACAAAACATCCGGTTCATTCATGATTTATTTGAGAGGATTTATACCAAAGAATATTAAACCGTTGGTCTGCCTAAGCTCATCCTGGCGGGTCATAGTTAATGAACGTAATTTATTTGGCAAAATAAGACTGGGTATGTCGTCGACTTCCTTAGTCACCTACGCTCAACAAAAACATCCGGCTGAAATTTAAAAAAACACGGTCACTAGATAAATAATCAGTTATTTGAAATTGTCTTGGTTCTGCCAAAGCCTTGCAAACCCTGGCGCGAAAGTTGCTCGGCAGGACCACCCTTAAAGGCCGGCCGCACATTTACTACAATCGGTTGCGATTGTCTTGAAACGATTTCAAATCGGAACCACTAGCGCACACTGCGTACAAAAAAATACGTCCGATTTTAGCACTTATGAAATGTCTACAAGCAGGTCAACACACATGGTTGTGAGCAATTCCTTTTTCTATACTCCCTGTCAAAAACTGACAGAAATAATCGTATGTTTGCGGTAGACTATGCAAAAACAATGCACGGCTTGCCTTCCGGTAGTCGGATCAGACTTTTAATCGGTCCGATTGGTAGGACGCACTGCTCGTGCATCCGAGTCGGACGTCCGATCCGATATCGGATCGTAGGTGTGCGATATGATCGTATAAACGTATAGGTACTTGAGCGTCAGATGCCCTGATCCAACAATCGTTTCACACAATCGGAACCGATTGTAGTAAATGTGCGGCCGGCCTTAAGCGGTGACAACTAGTGTCAAATTGATCGGTCTCAGTCAAGCCAGATCATAGATTGACAAGAAAGAATGTATGATAAATTCTCTCTCTGCTTGTCAATATATAAGCTGTAAATCGCTAAAGAGTGATTTTTTTTGTTTTATGTTGACTGTGATTTGTTTTGAAAAAAGCAAATAAAGGTTACTCTTTGGATGTGCCTGGCTTACCACCACTAATTCAAAAGTATTTCAATGGCGTGTCGCGCAAGTCATTTGCTATGAACGAAGTTTATATATTATGCTGCATAGCATTTATTTTTCTTATTCAGGCGCAAGAATAAATAAATGGGTGTTTGACACATAAACATTACGACGTACAATAGACCATGAGAAAAATATGCATTTTCTTAAATGAGACAATCAACACTCAAGAATTGGTCTTGTGATTTGTTAATCGTCATGGTGAATGCAAGACGAAATCGGAAATTGAATTTCGTTTAAACTCAAAGGGCATATCGGTTGGGATCATCGGAATCCTCAGAATGAGAACGTTTTCGCCTCTGAATCTTCCTTAGAGTGCGTCATGTGAATAACATTGATCATCAGTTTTCTTATCACCAAACGCGTTCCATTGCATATGTTTGATTGGTTTAGATTACGAATCATGATGACTACCGAGCCAACCTCAAGTTGTAAATTGCGTGGTGGTAAACCAGGCACATCCAAAGAATAACATTCATATGCTTTTTTCAAAACAAATCACAGTCAACATAAAACAAAAAAATTCACTCTTTAGCGATTTACAGCTTATATACTGACAAGCAGAGAGAGAATTTATCATACATTCTTTCTTGTCAATCTATGATCTGGCGTGACTGAGACCGATCAATTTGACAGTAGTTGTCACCGCTTTAGGGCGGCCGCACATTTCCTACAATCGGTTCCGATTGTCTGAAACGATTGTCGGATCAGGGCATCGGGCGCTCAAATTCCTATACTTTTATACGATCATATCGCACACCTACGATCCGATATCGGATTGGACGTCCGACTCGGATGCACGAGAAGTGCGTCCTCCCAATCGGACCGATAAAAAGTCTGATCCGACTACCGGAAGGCAAGCCTTGCATTGTTTTTGCATAGTCTACCGCAAACATACGATTATTTCTGTCAGTTTTTGACAGGGAGTATAGAAAAATGAATTGTTAAACCATGTGCGATACTGAAAATTTGATTAACACGGTCGAAAAATATCCCTGCTTGTGACATTCAAATAAAATCGGACATATTTTGTCGGCAGTGTGCGCTAGTGGTCCCATTTGAAATCGTTTCAGATAATCGTATCCGATTGTAGTAAATGTGCGGCCGCCCTTAGGGTGGTCTGCCGAGCACTTCCGCCAGGGTGAAGCTTGGCAGACGAAGACAATTTCAAATAACTGATATTTATCTATAATGTGTTTAAATTTCAGCCGGATGTTTTGTGACGTAGGTGACGTACCAGTTTTTGCCAAATAAATTACGTTCATTAACTATGACCCGCCAGGATGAGCTTAGGCAGACCAACGGTTTAATATTCTTTGGTATAAATCCTTTCAAATAAATCATGAATGATCCGGATGTTTTATGACGTAGACTTTTCGACAGTGGGCTCCCGGACTATTAGGGATAGTCAGTAAAGCGCTATTTCTCGTCGGATAATTATGAACCGTACTATGCGTTTCAAATGAATTGATATTCTCTTTTATGAACAGAATACAGTTTAAAATATATATACATGGGAAAGTAAAAATTTGATGTCTAATGAAATATTCTCTGCAGGATTCTCTTGGAGGCAGATTCAACATAGTACGGATAATTTTTTTTTCAGATGAAAAAATCCTGAAACTATTAGTTGAGTTTCCCCATAGAATAATATTGTATGACAGGTGGCAATAGACAGTGCTATAATAAACAGTTACCAAGGATTCAAATGGCATAGAAGAAGCCCCCATGCGGGACAAGGCATACCTCGATTTATTGAGTATCTTACTCAGATAATCCACATGATCAGACCACCGTAGATTCTGGTCAACAAAAATACCTAAGAACTTCACACGTTTTGTAGAGGTGAAGCTCGTTCCATTATGACTGAACTGGACATTGGTTATGTTATCCTGTAAGGAAAAATACACACACTCCGTTTTGGAAGTATTACAAATCAGGAGGTTTCTATCACACCAGTTATTGAAGCTGTTTATTATCATTTTTGTCTTGTTGATAAGTTCATCATGAGTGAATGCTGTGACAACTACTGAAGTGTCATCAGCAAATAAAGTCAGTAATTTAGCATTAATATGCTGAGGTAAGTCGTTCACAAAAAGCAAAAAAATTAATGGCCCCAGAACGGAGCCCTGAGGTACACCAGCATTCAAGTGATGCTCTGCATTACTTTTGAAATGGAAGCATAAGGACGGGGATTCAGAAAAGGTGGTCTCATGATAATGATAACTGCACTGCTGGATTTTTTTTGCATAAATCTCATCAAAATGTATCCTTTACTGAGTAAGCATTATTTTCATTAAATTCAGGTTCTTTATGTTTAGAATGTGTAATGTATATTTAAGGATTTTTTTAAAGCAATATAGAACAATGTTATGCCACCTTACCCTATACAAATAAGAAAAATTTCATCTCGCTCTTTGTAAATTTTACATATTATGTTGAGATGACGAGTTTCAGTGACAACCAGATTGTTTAGCAATAAATCTTGAAAGTTTTTCATTTTACGTATTATTTCTGAAGACTTGCTTTGAAGAATTTCTGGTTTATGTCCCACAACTATCTATTTTCAAAAACTAATGATATCAATTTTTTAACATTCATTTTCCTGTTTGCTTAAAAAATCAAATGCGTCTGAACGATTTCACTCTTATGACAAATTCGTACGACATCTGACGAACTATTCGTAAGCACTATAATCGCAGTGATAAATTATTCGTTAGAGTTCTGACGTGTTCGTCCGAACAGTGATTCGTCATAAAACGCATCCACTAATACCTACCGTAGTCTTATACTTGCTTCGGCCTTTGCCAAGTAGGCTACTTTTCTGAAGTTTCACTTCTGCCTTGTGTGTGAATTGCACACCCACACTTTTTGATACTTTAACTACTTCGATCTAATAGTATGAATATTTAGGTGTACCCGAACCCCTATATCTAGAATTTAGTGTCATATTTCATATTATATTTTCAACCTACCAATCATTCAACAAAATTGGATGAAAGATAAATCGACTTTATAGTACTTAAATACTTTCGTATGAAACAATAGCCCTGTAGAAGAAGTGAAGAAAAGTGGGAAACATTATACCCGAATATATAATATTTTACAGTATTCCTGAAAATAAATTGTTTACGCTAAAGCGTAATGAGAAAATATTGCACAAATGTTTCATTATTATGTTTCATCTATGAATTATTACCTGCATCATTTAGATCGTCAGTGGCTCTTTGATGAATGTCTCTTTGAGATTCCATTTTGAAGTCATCTCCAAGACCGTCCACTTTGTGAATAAAAACTTCAAACTTGATGTTATGATTAACCTTGAATGCTTTTGTTACAGTTAAATTCAATTTATTTAGTGCCTCCCCATAATCATCCTACAAATATGGAAAATGCTAAATTTTTCAGATACAAATAAAGAAAATTTTACATAAAAAATATATTTAAGTCGATTTCTAGTGACCAAATCAATTCAAAGCTGTTATTTTCCTTGATTTATAATACAAACGTATCATACTGCATAATTTTACGAGCATGAAACTTATATAACAGTAAAAGAGAAATCTATCGAAACTTACAAAAAAACATAAAATATAACTCACCAATGTGAGTTGTTGATGTTTGGAAAGATAATATTTTAAATCTTTGTATTATGCTTACATTGTGTTTTATGTATTATTGTAGTTTCTCCTGAGGAAGTCACCAATTAGTGACAAAATAGAGAGAATATGAGCGATTAAGTTAATTTGTCACAGACCGAATCCTGATACTTCTTCTTCAATAATTTATGAGTATGGTCGATAATACATTAATTACTATTCATATATATATATATATATATATATATATATATATATATATATATATATATATATATATATATACATATACATATAACATATATATACATATATATATATATAAATATATATATATATATATATATATATATATATATATATATATATATATATATATATATATATATATAAATATATATATATATATATATATATATATATATATATATAAATATATAAATATATATATATATATATATATTTTTATATATATATATATATATAATTATATATATATATATATATATATATATATATATATATATATATATATATATATATATATATATATATATGTATATATATATATATATATATGAGAGGTATAATCACAAAACTGACCATGTCCATATTTTGTGAAAAATACGATAAAAGTACGTTCCATTGCGAAAGGGACATCTGAATATGTCAGTTAGGCCGATTCGTCACAAAACTAGGCAGAACTCGTTTAATTCATGTCGAAAAATTAGAATCATTCACAAAAGTTGCTATGTCCATGGTCGAGTACGTAACAAATGCCGCCATGTCCAGTTATTCTCAAAACTTGCCATAATCCATTTTGTTTCGTCCAAATCGAATTCCCTGATTTGCAAAACTCGCCATCATTAAGGAACCTAAGGAAGATATTATCATGTTCTCTTATGATTGTCAGAAAAATCTAACACTTTCGGATCAGTCTGCGTATTATTCAAGGCAGTTTTATTATTACAATTTTACCATGTGCCAGGGACACTCAAAAGCTCCACAAACAACGAGAAATGTGTTTCTGTACGTTTGGAAAGAAACTGATACTGCCAAGGGGTCCAACGAAATTGCTTCGGCTGTTTACCACCGTTTATGCAACACAGATATTCCTAATCAAGTATCGCAAATTAGACTCGTATCAGATGGTTGTGGAGGCCAAAATAAAAACACCAACATGGTTGCAATGGTCTGTTATTGGCTCTCCCATGATTCGCCTTCTCATGTCAACCAAGTATGCATGCTTTTTCCTGTTGTAGGTCACTCCTACATTCTGCCCGATCGTGTTTTCGGGAGAATTGAAAAAATTCTTCGAAAAAAGGATACCATTGTGTGTCCAGATGATTATGCCAACATTTTTGAGGAACATGGAACTGTAATACATCACGGACGAGACACCAAAATATTTGATTGGAAAATTTCGAAAACATATATTTTTCATCCGTTTTTTTTATGATACAGCATCCAAAAATCCTAAATTTTCATTCCTCTACGATCAACCCCTATTTTTCATTTGCTAATTAAAAACTTCAATTTTTTTGGAAAGATTTTCATTTTCATTTTGCCATGACTTAGAATAAAAAAAATCATATTACTTTCAATTTTTTTCCCTTCTACGATCCACCCCTATTTTTTCATCGCGATTTTCATTTTTTTATTTTATCCACATATCCGGTCCGAGAATAGGACGTAATATATTTTTCATACCCCTAAGTGATTAGTGGTATGGTGGTCCACCCCAAACATTTTTATAAATTTTTTGGACAAAATTTTTATTTTTTTATGATGTTGCATTAAAAAATACATAAAACTCTAAATTTTCACCCTTCTATCAACAACCCATATTTTTTAATAGCCATTTTAATAATTTAAACGTTTGCCGGGTCAGATAGATTGATAGATAGATATAATGATAGATAGATAGTTAGATAGATAGATAGAAATATAGATAACTATTTAGATAAATAGATAGATAGTTAGATAGATAGAGATACATCGGCAGATAGATGAATAGATAGAAAGATAGATAGATAAAAGTAATTTATATATGGCAGAACAACATTTGCCGGGTGAGATGGATTTGGATTTTTTTTTTAAAAAAAAATAGATTTATGTAGATTAATAGATAGATAGAAACGATAGATAGAAAACTATCTAGATAGATAGATTGTTAGATTAGAAAAGGATAAAAATAATTTAAATGGCAAAAACAACGTTTTTGCTGGGATCAGCTAGGTATATATATTATATATATATATATATATATATATATATATATATATATATATATATATTTATATATGTGTGTGTGTTTTTTTTTTTTGTTTATATTTTTTTTACCTACATATATATGTATAACTTACCTGAGCGTCTATGACAAAAAACCAATGCCCCACATCCTCCAAATATTGTAATCGAAGCAAAGGTTGAATCGATGAAATCTATCTGACCAGGAAAATTCCCAATATTTGAAACTGAAACAAAAGTTATGTGAGTTGTTTATATCAATCTTTAAACTATTTTATTAGTACTTTCTAGGAACAGAGTTTCATTGGGTGACATTTTGTTGGAAACACTACTTTCTGTATTGATGATTTTCCTGACCTGAAATTTAAAAAAAAAAACTTGAATGTTGAAAATAATCACGTTTATTATTCATATTCATTCATTTCGCCATCAATAAAAAAAAATTTTCATGGCATTTCACCTATAGTTTGATAAGCTAACAACAATAAAATAAAATACATGAATCCAAAATTTAAAATCTATGTATTCGTCTACGGAGTAAAAGCAGTTTTTCAACCAGGGAAGCGCTTTCACATCTTCTGCCAAACCTTGCAGTGGTGAGGGTTCGGACTGTATTTTGCAGCTTGTTATAACAATTTAATGGTTCACGTAACTTTGTGCTGATTTGCGTTTTTCCTCTTCCATCCGGTGGTAATCCATTGCCAGTGCGTTCCTATTTCTGGTATGATACCCGTGCACATCCCTATTGGTGAGCGTATTTGTCTTTATTGCCATGGATGTGCTTCAGGCATGCCATGATGAACACACTTGGAACAGTAAGTATCTTCTGCTTTTTTTAAATAGATCTCTGCAGCTGGTTCTTGAGGATACGCCACTTAGCACCCTAATGGCCTCCTTCTGCTTCCAGAAACACTCTCCGCATATCCGACCCATAGCCCCCAACACCAATATGCCATAAACTGCTACAGAGTGGAAGTGAGCCAAAATAAGCTAGTCTTACAGATAACCGGGGCATGTCACAGCTTTTATTCTCCTCATGACATATATGGCTGTTGATAGTTTTCTGGCATAGTGCAGTGGTATGGTCCTGCCAGGTGAGTGTATCGCTGAAAGTAACTCCCAGTATGGTCAAGGTTCTTCCTGTTCTCCACATTATTCATTTTTACCAAAGTGTCAGTGGTTTGTGTTTTGTTGGTATTTAGCTTGAGTCCGTTGCATGGAAACCATCTGTTCGCCCTCGCCATAGGCGCTTGGCGTTTCAATTTCTCTTAATTCTCGACGTGTTGAAGAAACAATCCAATATATTTTGTGTCGTCGGCATAAAGGACAGACAAAAAGGGGAGATACAGGCAAGTCATTTATATATAAAATAAAAG
>JARQZK010004700.1:0-20000 GCA_030704885.1 Cynegetis impunctata
TTTATCTTATGAACTACCTACTTAATGAATAATAAATAATTTGCAATTTGAATTTTTTATGCTCATAGCTTAATTCACTGATGCCAGAACGGTAAGTAATCACTTACCGTTCTGGCATCAGAAAATGAAACTTACTGTCATGGGAACAGACGTGCAAAAAGTATTTTGCACAAGGCGTATGCAAAGTAAAGCTTTCGGAGCGAGTTTTCTATGCGCAAAATTTCATTCTCTGAGGAAGTCGTATAAAAATGAAATAGAATTCTGCATAGTAGTAAAGAAAATATCTTTGGATAATTCATTTATTATAAGAATTGTAAATTTTGTATATA
The DNA here is from genome assembly GCA_030704885.1 of Cynegetis impunctata. Lineage (NCBI taxonomy): Eukaryota > Metazoa > Arthropoda > Insecta > Coleoptera > Coccinellidae > Cynegetis > Cynegetis impunctata. The sequence continues at coordinate 330 of JARQZK010004700.1, forward strand.
TATATATATATATATATATATATATATATATATATATATATATATATATATATATATATATATATATATATATATATATATAGTAAATAGTATACCGACCGAGAAGAGTAACCTGAAGATGGCAAATGTGATTTTGCCGAAACGTCGAGCAGACTTCAACGAAGACAAAGACCACACGCAGATACAAATCCGGGAAACTAGACGACCATATATATATATATATATATATATATATATATATATATATATATATATATATATATATATATATATATATATATATATATATATATATATGTATATATATATGCATAAATCAGTATGAAAATGGAAGGAAGGTCTAATTTTGTGGAGAAAGTGATAAACATAATTTCTTTTCAATGTTCTATAATATTTTTATGATATATATGAAGAAATACTTTTTCATATAAAGAAATACTTTTTTCATAATAGCGAAGGGAGAATTGTAAATTTTGCAGGAGATAAAACCTAATGTTACTTCCATGAAAAGGAATATTTTCATTTGTTCGATCCTTGATATGGAATAAAATTTCACGGAATAGTGCCGAATTATAAAATTCTGAAACGTAATGTATTTCCATTAGCCCATCGAACAATAACTATAAAAGCACGACCGAATAGTTATTTCATTCTCGCTTCATGCCACAAAATGGGATGCATTTTCATTATATGGAGGCACTAACAATATGGCGCCATTTAAAGGTTTTCGCAATACAAAATGTATATGGAAAAATGAAGATTTCATGGGATAAAATGCAATTGATCGACGAATAATGCATCTTTTATGATTTGCTAAGGCTATCTCACCTATATAAAATCACATTTAGGAGCTACATTGTCGTTGGAATTGTTTGATGACAATATCAAGATTCTTCAAATAATACCTATCAAATTTAACGTTCGGTTACGAACTTCGCCGTAAAATATTACTCTTATGTTGAAAATATTACAAACGTGCAGATATGAACATAGTTAGGAAGTTAATTGATCTACTTTGGAAAGGTTTAGTTTTAGTGTATACATAGAATAGAATGATTATTTAAATCTATTAATATCTGTTGTTTAAGCTGTCATGGATTACAGACAGAAACTGAGCATGAATCAAATACAATATTTGTAAATTTAATTGATTTAAAAATATGATGAATTAGCACTAAGATATGAAATATTGTTAAATGAAAAATATGTTCGCTTCTCAAAATTTATCTCGTTATAATCATGAAAAGATGATTACGATTACGAAAATTTTCAATAAGGTATTTCGGGCGAGAATTAGGTGAAGTGTTTCATATTTTTTCAATACCCCTTCAAGGTGTTACGCCATGAAGTTTGGGAAGAAGATAGATTTTTGTTTTTCTAATCCACAAATAAGGGGGAAATCGAAATTTGAAAGATTTACTAATAAAATGGCCTTTTAGCACAGTTTTCTGCAGCAGAACATTTGGATACGTCAGAAATTTCATATGCAAAAATATGATTCAGAGAGATAAAGACATTCAATAACTTTTTTGACCCCTATGTTTTCTTCGAAAATTTTACTTTATTTTAAAAAAATAATATCTTGTTCACGTCATTTTTAAAAGATTTCCCACAGAAAATATCTCATTTCACGGAAGAAATCTTGTAAGCTTTTAAAAAACATCAAAATTTTCTTTACTGAACATTCAATATATTTTTCCATTTACCAAAGAGTAAATCAATAAAAAGTGTATGTGTGTTTGGGTGCATCTATTTCGTATGCTCATATTTCTCTTATTTTTTTGTACTTTTGATTGAAAACTATCTTTGTTTCTAGTAATTTCAATGTTCCTTGGATTTCTTGAAATAGAAAGAATCTATCAAATCATAGCAAGGGATTCCAGCAGAAATAGCTATAAGACTATCTATAAGAACTATGATATACTTGAATACTCACTACGCTTCAAAAATGTCTATTTTTATAAATACAAGAATTACTTCTCCCTAATATACCAGAATAAAATATATAATATATATGATAAAATATAAAATTTTTACAATTACTAAGAAGATACATAAGTTTATAATTTCTATCTACTTTTCATTTTATTAAAATCATATGTACTAATCTTACACGTCAAAGTTACAGTGAATTGATGAATATATTGTTTGATGACTCATATTACATTTCACTAAAATATTATAGATATATAGGTAATACTTATTGGTTTCAGACCCATATAGCATACAAGTTACAGACAAAAACCCATAAGGGCATGGAACCACATCAACATATAAAACCAAAAGTGAACAGCAATAAAAAATAATACAATATAAGAACAACTTTGACTTTCTACCCTACAAACCAAACTTTATATGATTTATTTATCACTTTAGAACATTCATCTGAATTACACTTATAATTATAATCGTAGAATAAAATCAAAAAAAGAAAACTAAATTTGAAGAATTTTCACATACTTATCTATAGTCGATTTTTCACATAGAAAATATTCTTCCATGGAGTAAAATGCGTTTCTGCACAGAAATCCTTCTAGTACAGAAGTTAATTTTTTTCTTGGTAAGTTTCTTACTCGTATTGGTGAGTTGAAAATTTTCTTAATTGAATATTCGGCGTTCCAGAAATTCGAAATTATATTTTTCCGATAGCAGATTCGTCCTTTTTCTAGTAGAATATTCAGGTCTAGTGATGAATGTTCAAACAAGTTTTTGTTATCGATCACGAAACGAATACAATCTAAATATACAAAATTATCACTGTCACAATGTTCCACTCAGCAAATGCATTTCTACAACTTTCCTGTTATTTCACTTTGAAAATACTGTACAAACATCTTTCCTGGAGAATAAAGATTCTCAGGGCCGGCCTAAGGCGAAAATTGCAAGTGTGCTAGACTCAAATTTTATGCCCCTGGCCCTGCCGGGGTGTCTGGGGGGTATGGAATTTTTTGAAATTTAAGGTCCAAAAACACAGTTTTTGTGCTTTTTTGCGCCTTGCAGAACATCAAATTTATGTATGAAAATATGATTCATTATTGATTGACTTGATATGTTCAGTACTCTTCCTTGTACTATAACCACAATTATGTCAAATAAACTAATGAAAGCTTAACTCTTCATTGTTCTTGTGAAAATAAGAGAGTTTTTCTTTTCCCAGCAGTAATTTTGTGGATTTTTCCATATTGAATTATACCAACTGATAATGTGCAATTTTCAGCTAATTGAAAACTTAGGGTTTTTGAAGTCCAATGCTATTCCAACGAAAAATCTTCCACTTTTATCGGAATTTGAACCTAGGCCATCATCCAGAGATTCTAGATAATTGTATTTTCTTTCATGTAACAACCAGAGATACTATTATAATAATATTAATAAATAATGTGTATTCGCACAACCAAAATAACAGTTTATCATAACATTAAGAATATGAAATAAAACTTGACTCTATAGCTAAGTAAAAACTAAAATATTCAATTATATAACCAGGAAAAACAGAGATTCTATAAAAAAAACCAGACTCTCAGAAGTCCACCGTAGTTTTAGGAGAGATGTTATACGTCAGGAAAATTCAAAAAATATAATAACTCATTACTTTGAAACAATTCAAGCAGATTATTTATGTTGATTCTTCTTTTATTTCATGTTGTTTCTTTCAGTTTCGCTGGTAAGTACTTAGTTTTGCCCATTATACTCCAAACCTCTTCAGTTGGTAACGAAAGTAGACATGTCAGAGATGTTTTCTTGAAACTTTTGAAATTTTTTTACTTTTTAAATAAATAGGTGTTCTATCATACTGCCTTTTAATAATGTATACATAGTTCTTCTAACCAATTAATTGATTCGTCCTCTCCTTTATTTTATTATTGATTTTCATGTTCAATGATAAAAACTGTAAATTTCAACTTGATGTAGGTAGGTTATCTACTGTTGAACAGAGATAATATTGTCCTCAATCGAAACAAAATGAACCACTGGAAAATACGAAGTCCAAAAAAACACAAATTACGAAGCTAAACGTTCGAAAACTCAAAATGAACGTAAATACCATTACAAACAATGTAAACAATCCGTTAATGGTCCATGCTCTAGTACCGATATTAGCCGTTCCGGCGCTACGATCTTAATTTCAGACGCCAATTGGCTAGAAAATCAAAGCCGGGGGAGGAAGGCAGGAAAATAAGTCACAACACTTTCCGCGTCCCGCCACGAGACGACTGTTCTACTGACCTTGGAACTTGGTTAAGGGCATCAGACTTACTGTATTTCAGAACTCATTGGGGTACCCGTGTAGATCTTCGGTTTTACATTGAATTTTAACTGTAATAGTTTTAAGACACAATTCCTCCTATAGTCGGCGGCAAATCATTGGAAGCTTGGGATTTTTAGTTGTGTGAATTAATTTTTCAATCCACAAACTGGCAACGACACTGGGCGAGGGGTGTAGAGGGGATTGTACAGCTGTTTAGTGTCCAAGCTTCCAATGATATGCCGGCGAGTATAGTTTAAATATTTCTGCCCAATATTTAAATCAGTTTCTAAAAATTTTCCAAATTAATAATTTTTTTTTTACAAAAATTGGTCAATTTAATGCCCCTCCAGAAGGCTTGAGTGTGCGGCTGCATACTTCGCACACCCCTTAGGCCGGCCCTGAAGATTCAATTCACCACACCTGAATTTCCTCAAGAGGTCAGACCATATTTCACACGTGACTGAATAAAGGCATGATATGCAGATAACACTGCGTCCAAGCTAACAGTCTCAGCTATGATTTTCAATGCGAAACTATACCGTGCTATGTTAGTTGCCACCTTCTCAATATGCACTTTCCAATCAAACCTTCTATCTATTTCCAAACCAAGGAAAGAGACTTTACTGACAAGTTATTTCCTCATTATTATAAAAAAAATTTAAATTGTTTGCAGAGTGATTTGCAAAAGTAAACACTGCGTTTTGGAAACGTTTAAGATCAGGTTGTTTGACAAAAAGTATTCATTCAAATTTTCCACTACCGTATGCACCTTTCTTGAGAGTGAGTTAATATTATTTTCCCTGGATATCAAAGATGTATCATCAGCATACAGTACCGTATATAATATATACGTCTATATAATAGTCTATTATACCATATTATATATTATATTATAGCAATTAATATTTTGACAAACAGAATATAATTTGAAAATTTAAGATTTAAGGCTGAACAAATTCTCTATACAAATTTTAAATGGAGAAGATGAAGAGTAAGAGGGGAATGTTAAGAGCATGCAAATACACCAAGGACCAAGGGGTGCTGTAGCAAATGAACTTGCGATGGAACGTTGAGAACGATGAAACTTATCCATCTAAAGAGAGAAAACGAATGTTGACAAGAAGACCTTTACTTCGTATTGGTACCGGGTGTATGATAAAGAGAGTTACCCCGCTGTATCTCAGAAATTATTCGTCGTAGAGACTTACGGTAAAAAATATTATAACCTAGGTGGCCAACAGAAAATCCTAGTAATTGTTTTCAGGTTTCTAAAATGGCTTCCGGGGGCGTAACCGCCATCTTAAACTTTTAAAGTGATTTTTTTCGGAAATACACCTAGTAAATATAACAAAAAAATATTTTTTTATTTCAAGCTGAGCTTTATTCAAGTAATTTCCATTTGACACTTTTTGACGTATCTATTGAAATGAAGGGGTGGGGAGGTGATTCAATGTTTTTTTGAATAAACAGCTGAAACTCCTGAACTACTGAACGGATTTCAACAAAGTTGATCTCGTTGGGAAAAGCATTTATTGATTTATCAAAACCATTCTATCCGTGATCTGGCAAATTTTTAGTGATGCCGGTAGATAGCGTTTTTTGATATAACAGAAAATTGCTAATTTCTCTAAAAAATTAAATGCAATAACATGACTTTTTTTCCATGAGAATGTAGTGTGATGATGAAAATAGGCTAGTGAAAACCGTATCTCGATATCTTATTCCTAGCCTGAAATAACGAACAAAGAAAATTTAGTTATCATATGATTCAAAAAGACGCCATCACACCGGTATTTATTTTCATTTATTTGCCTTTTTCCAAGAATATGATTTTCAAATAATAGCATTTTTAGTTGAAAAAATTTTAAAAAAATCCATTGGTAGTATAATAATCAATGTATAATATGCAAGTGCAAGGTAGTCAGAATATTGAGAGCAGGCCATGGAGGAAATACATATGCCTAAAATCAACTTATCAACAAAAACTAAAATTATACTTATGGTGGGAGTGTTATGACTAATACTAGACTAATACTCGAGAGAAATACACGTGAATTTTTTGCTCTGCATAAACTTAAACGTTCACCCGGAATATCGTTTAACATTTTTTTTTATCTTTACCTGTAAATTGTTTAAGCCCAATAAGAGTGGTTGATCATATAATTTTTAACAATAATCCATCAGTGAAAGTGTAGTTTGATAAATATTCCGAATACCAGCCTTCAGTTTGTTGATATTAAGAAAATAAATCGTTATCAGTTAAAGTCGGCAAAAAGTAGAAAATGCCCAGCTGTGGTAATTGTTCGAAAGCAGTGGCGGAGGAGGCCTCGGTAGACCAGCGGTAAGGTGCACCGCTTGTAAGCCGAGGATGTGGGTTCGAGTCCCACCTTGCTCTTGGGTGTTATGTATGTCAGGAATTTAGTGGTTCTATTTATAAAAATAAATTGTTGGGTAATGTACTTCGTTTACAAGCCCATTGGCCGTTCGGAACCGGCGTTAAACTGTAGGTCCCTCGAGATAAAAAAAAGCGGTGGCGGATCGCTACTCTGCGATCCAGTGTGACGGTTGCAAGAGATCTCTTCATATCGATTGCACGGAACTATCCGCTACGGATCGTGTTGCAAGGCAAAAAATACGGGGTTTGAACATCCTATGTAATGCATGCTCTCAAAATTTAAGCACTATATCTGATCTTAAAAAACTGTTTGCTGATTTTAAATTAGATATTCAGAAAAATATGAATGAATACAGCGATTTGATTTCAACTAAAATTGCTGAGTTAAAAACAGAAATGGAGCAGAAGATGGATGAGAACAATTCACGCCTGAGCATTGAGCTCGCAGATTTGAAAAAGAAGATAAACAATGTCGAAACTACTAATTCTAATGATTTAACCGAGAAGATCGCAAATGAGGCGGTTGATCGCATGTCTCGTGCGAGAAATGTATTGATCAGAGGTGTTCCACAATCGAACGGCAACATTCGAACAAACAAGGAAAACGACAGGGCTAAAATCTTACAGATACTGTCAGCAGTAGATTGTCAAGAGGAACCTCTTGCTATGTACAGAATCGGCAAACCGAGTGGACGCTACCCCAGTATGATAAAAGTCTTTATGTCATCTGAATCCGTTGCCAAATACATTTTGAAAAATAAAAAGAACCTCTTAGAAAAGAGAGCCACCAGTAACTCCAGTATAATTGATGATAAAACAACACTTCTAATGCAACACCTTGAGGATCTACGTGCTGAGCTGGATGACCGCAAAAATAAGGGTGAGAATAATCTAACCATCAAGTATATCCACGGACTGCCGAAAATAGTTACATTTGAATAATAATTCTTCCTCTGGCGGTTGTTTTGTTGATTGGTCGTTTCTCTATACTAACTTATGTTCCCTTAAGGCTAAATTTAATGAATTTTTATGCACTGTTCAGTTACTTAAACCGGATGTAATACTCTTAAGTGAGACCTGGCTTGCCAGGCTTGAAAGCGTTGAGGACTTTTCAGCTCATAGGCAATTCTCCAATAGCATTAGGCATCTTAGCATCTGGGTATCCGAGGCGATCTCAACAAGTGGATATCAAATTTCATGTCTGATAGATTTTTCAGGGTTAGAGTTGGGCAGGATTTCTCTGTGGAGAGACCAGTTTCCAGTGGTGTACCACAGGGTTCAGTTTTGGGACCCCTCCTGTTTATCCCATATGCTAGTGATCTCCAGTATTGCATTTCAAGCTCAATATTATCTTACGCTGATGACTTGAAAATATATGCGAACCCGAATACCAACTATCAGTACCTTCAAGATAACCTCAACAAAATTCAGCAGTGGTGTACAGACTGGCTCATACCTTTAAACATCGACAAGTGTGTTTTTCTTCACGTCGGCAAGAATAATCCTAGTCTTTTGTATTATCTACACGGACACCTGTTAAAAACTGTTTCCTCTCATAATGACTTAGAGTAATTGGATGGTAATGGTGTAATTGTTGATTCAGCTTTAACGTGGAGTGAACATATCGCTGCTGTATGTAAACGGGCAAACAAGAAGCTATTTATTATGCAAAAGATGTTCTCGAAATCGTCATTTGACACTTATTGTAAGCTCTTCAAAACTTTCATTCGGCCTATCTTAGAATATGCTGGTCCCGTATGGTATCCTGATCTAGTTCGTGAGCAAGATATGCTTGAAAAAATTCAACGTCGCGCCACCAGACTCTCATTTGGACGTACGAGGCCTTGTTATGAAACACGGATGCAGATGGCAAATGTTACCACATTTCGGGAGCGTCGCCTGCGAGGGGACCTGATAATATCGTTTAGAATCATAAAATTTAACTATGGTGACCTACAATCAATGTTCCCACTCCACCCCGACAGTCGACTGCGTGGCCACCTTCTGAAGCTAAAGAAAGAAACTTTCCATATCCGAACCAGACAGCACTTCCTGAGCAACAGAATTTTTGATGTATGGAATGGTCTCCCTCAGGTTGCAATCGATTCAGTGACTGTGAACCAGTTCAAAAATATGATTGACATTTTTTATTTTAGTAGAACTTAGTTTTTTTTTCTTTTGGTTATTGGTATTCTCCTTATAAAGTAGTTTTTAATTTTTTACCATAGGTATTAGTCATTTATTTTTTGTTAATGAGGGGCAATTATAGGACATTGTCCTCTGCCCTTATTTAAATGAATAATAATAATAATAATAATAATAATAATAATGAGTTATTGTGCCACACAGAAGTAAGGATTGAAAACGATGAAGCTGTTGATATCACTGCGGTATATTTTGAATTTCTTCAAAATATGGCATAGGCCCAGAGAATATACAGAGCTCTATATTCGGCGTTTACGCCATGCGAGAATTTTTCCGCGTTTAGTGCGAAATTTGCGCAATACTGGCAGCTTCGACCCTATTTCGACTGAATTTCAGATAAAAATTCTCTATTTTCTTCAAATATGCCCAACAAATTCTCGCATGGCGTGAATCGAGTTCTGTATACTCTTTGTACCAATGCCGCATTTTGAAGACATTTGAAATATACCGCAAACATATCAACAGCTTCATCTTTTGTAAACGCATTTCAATAGTTTTCAGTCCTTACTTGTATTTGCCAAAAAACTCATTACACTGCCACTATAAGTTCATTCTTAATATTTGTTGACAATTTGATTTAGGCATTTTTTTTCTTTCAAGGCCTGCTCTTCATATTATTCTGACAACCTTCTTGCAGTTGCTTAAATAATATTCATTGATTATTATGCCCCTAAACGATTTTGAAACTTTTTTTGAACTAATAAAACAAGAACCTATTCGAAAATCATCAAATTATGAATTTTCATCGTTGATTCTTGGAAAAAGGCAAATAAATGAAAATAAATACCGGTGTGATGGCGTCTTTTAGAATCATATGATAACTAAATTTTCTTTGTTCGTTATTTTAGGCTAGGAATGAAATATCGAGATACGGTTTTCCCTAGCATATTTTGGCATCATTACTCTACATTTTTATGGAAAAAAAGTCATGTTATTGCATTTAATTTTTCAGAGAAATTAGCAATTTTCTCTTATTATATCAAAAAACGCTCTCTACCGGCATCACTGAAAATTTGCTAGATCACAGATAGGATTTTGATATATCAATAAATGCTTTTCCCAACGAGATCAACTTTGTTGAAATCCGTTCAGTAGTTCAGGAGTTACAGCTGTTTGTTAAAAAAAAATTGAATCACCCCCACCACTTCATTTCAATAGATACGTCAAAAAGTGTCAAATGAAAATTACTCGAATAAAGCTTATCTTAAATTAAAAAATAATATTTTGGTATATTCACAAGGTGTTTCTCAGAAAAAAATCACTTTAAATGTTCTAGATGGCGGTTACGCCCTCCGTCGGCCATCTTAGAAACCTGAAAATAATTTTCAGGATTTTTTGTTGGCCACTTAGGTTATAACATTTTTTACCGTAAGTCTCTACGACGAATAGTTTCTGAGATACAACGGGGTACTTCTCTTAATCAGACACCCGGTACATATGAAAGTTTTCTTTCGATTTAGATATTCCTTTGATCAAAAATTACTGATCTTCACGCAAAGCTGCAAGTTCCCAGATCAGAGTTTGCTATATGCATCTACTAGAGAGTGTAAAAACGTTATAGGTAGTACCAGAGTGCACGCATTTTAAACGTAAATAGTATAAGAAGCGTTTGATAATACTCAGAAAAATAAATAGATTCTTCTACGAGTATAGTCCACAAAACTCGTTCTTTCATTTTAAATAGAACCTAACATGTACCTTTCAAGAATACATGCTACCTTTAAATTAGTATCTTATTATATCCCGAATATTATAATGCGAAAATTTCAAATCAATTCTTATTGAGGCCGTCAAGTAATTATTACCGATTGCATATTTGCGTGGTTTTCATGGTACTAGTAACAAAAAATTACGCCTCATTAATTCCTAATAGCATAATGACAGTAGATATCATCTAACGTGACAAACGATAATAAAAATATTCTGCTGACATGGCGGTCACTCTGATGCTAATGCAACTGCCTTGAAGTTGATGTGGAAACATTTCATCAAGTCTACGAACATCGTGCCTAATTACTCACCATAGCCTCGATATGAATTAGATGTAATCGCTAGTATATGCGGTGCATTTAATGACGATGTTTTAACTTTCCATAAGCCTTACATGTTTATCGGAAAAACATGAAGCTTAGTTTAGCTCTATTAATTTTTTTCCTCCATCTTTTACAATGTAAGTTTCTGGATCTCATTATGCAGAAATAATATTATGAGTATCGATGAACTACTGTGGTTTGGAGGGTTTAGTAAACGGTGTAGAGCACAGAAGGTATCGGGTACACGCCATAAAAATAAGTATATCATACCTTATGCATTCAAGAATGTAGGACAGAGATCTTATAATGTTTTGGGCCCGACTGTGTTCAATTCCCTACCAGAGAGCATACAATCCTCGAAATCTTCTCTATAATTGAAAAGATCGGTAGATAAATTAATAAAAAGTATGCCTCGGAGAAAAATTGCTGAAATATTCGACCATGGTTGTTACTTACATGGTCACTTACCGCTAGGGCTTAAGAGTCTTGGCCTTACCAGATTTAAGAAAGTGTTAAAGTCGGTACTTCTCGAGAAAGGATATTACAGTGTTAGAGAGTACCTGGCTGATAAATTTATTTTGTAATATTAGTTTAACCTGACATGTCCAATACATTACAAAATGTCAAAATGGATGTAATAAATTATTATTATTATTATTATTATTACTATTATTATTATTATTATTATTATTATTATTATTATTATTATTATTATTATTATTATTATTATTATTATTATTGAAAATTTATGTCCCAAGGAGGTCTCGATGAATTCAGTGTTTATTTTTGTGCTACCATGTTGTTAATTTTGTGTCTGGACCTTTTCGATGTTTTGTGATTGTTTTGTATACACATTTTATATTTACAATCTTTGCTGTTTACTTTTATATACTTTAAATTTTAGGATTAACTTATATTTGAGTGCTGTTATATTCCTTTGTATGCAGATCTGTTTCAGATCTACTAGTATAAGTACACGTACAAGCAGCATTTGTTGCTTCTGTGGTTTTTTTAATGTTTATTTGCAGTAATGTACCTACTTTTGTTATACATGTTATCATATTTTGTGTGAATAAACGATGATGATGATGATGATATGATATTTCATCAAGAAAAACTGGAATCATTCATTTGATCTTAAAAAAATCTGATCTCTCTCAATAAAACAAAATCATACTACCCGAAGAAAAAAAAACTCGTGAGCAGCAGAGCTTCATCACCAATGTCGTATTTTTCGCGCGAAGTGCATCGCGTCGAGATTCGATTCAAACGGTTTGAGTTGTATTTTGAAAAATCACGCCTATAGCAAACCGAGTTAAAAAGTAGAAAATAATTTATTTTACAAAAAAAAATTCGCGAAGTGCATCGCGGTTGAGGGAAAATATATCAGACATGAAGAATTTTTCGCAAATCGTGGTCTAGGATGCCATTCGAAATGGTTCATGGTTCCAACAACCACGTTTCAATAGCAGATTGAAATCAAAATTAGAAAATTATTTATTTTATTGGAAACAAAAGAATTCGCGAAGTGAACCGTGTACCTACTGAAAAATCATGCTGTAGTAGCTAACCGTTATAAAAATTAGAAAATAATTTATTTTGATAAAAAAAAATGAAAATTCGCGAATTGCATCGTCTACTAATAGTGAAGGAGGTCGACTTGCACTTCGAATGGAATAGACGCCGCGAAATGCAACGCCGGGGAAAATAGTTGAAACCCACAAATCGTATTTCAACCTGAACTTGATCCACGTACCAAATTTCAAATCTTTAACTGTATCTCAATATGCAGAAATGTGAAGTTGGATTGAAACAAGACAACTTCTTTGGTATGTACATGTAATGAGGATGGAGGAAACAAGCTATGAAGTATGTTCCAACAAATAGAAGAAAGAGAGGAAGACCAGTAATGACATGGATAAATGGAATAATGAAAACGATGAGAGTTAGAGCTATAGACGAGGAAGAATGAAGAAATAGAGAAAGATGGCGATCGAAATGCGGGATGCGGCAAATAGACCGGGAGCCGAGAGGGTTTTTGCATGTATCATAGGCCCCACGACGAGGCTTTGGGGGCTGATAGACAATGTTATTCCCAACTTCGAATTCTCGGTATGGCACCCCTAAAGTGTAGCTTTTAGGAGGGGTGAATTTTCAAACGTGTTGTCTATATCCGTGCCGCTGGATCATAGGCCCCACTTTGATTCTTGTATTATGTGGTTAAGCAAGTCGCCAAAGTCCGCAAACTCAATATGCCATACCAATATGGCGTCACTTAAGGTCCGCCATACTTACCGAAACGTGTAATTTTTTCGCTGTGAAAATGGATCATAGGCCCCACGCTGTTGTTTCGTGATATTTGTTAACAATGAACTGTAGAACGAAGATCTCAAAACGCCATACCTCTGAGGCGTCGCCAAGTGGCCGCCATACTGGGGCAAACATGTCATTTTTTTGCCATGAACATGTATAATAGGTAGCGGTATGGCGTTTTGGTTTTAAGATGCTCTCCTACATCACTTTAGCTGGTATCACACTGCCATACCTATAGAGTGTCGTTAAAGTGGAGCCATACCGAAAAAACCATTTTTTAAAAATTTTTAGCCACGCTCTGAAATGGCTCGGCAGAATTGCCTCAAAACTTGTATTTATAGGTTTTCGAGGTCGCTGATTACGAATTTGATGTCAAAATTGTAAAAATCGAAATGGCGGATCCAATATGGCGGAAAAAATATTCAAAATGCTCCTTTCTTTTTTTTCTGAAAATGCGTACTTATAGGTTATCGAGATCACTGATGATTGAATTTTATCGTTGAACTACTGATCAACGAGAATTATTGATATTATGTTTACAATGTATACAAAAAAATTACAGAAAATGAAATAATTATAAAATTGAAACGCGTCTACAGGGCACGATACATAATCTGATATATATATATATATATATATATATATATATATATATATATATATATATATATATATATATATATATATATATATATATATATATATATATATATATATGAATTGGTATTATCCCTATGTGAGTTCATATTTAATAAGAAATGAATGAAATAACGCTTTAATCACTTAATTTACAAATAAAACAGGCTCGTTTCTCATTAAAAATGTCTTTATCCATAGCGGTAAGAATTTCACGTATACTTCTCACACAAACTGCCGGCAGAAAAATGGTTGGATTCGAAACCCGGTGAACTGGCAGCGTCCGGTCAAGAAAGAATTTTTATTATTTTATGATTACAGAATTTCCAACATCTGGGTAAAACCTGGGATAGGGAGCAATAGGAATATATAGATACCTACCGAAAAGGGCAAAAATATTTATAATTTGGACTTTTATTGACATCTGTAGTATATTTTGCTTTCTTTCTATGTCAGCTATCAGTTCAAATTTAATTATTTCGAGCGAAGTGTTTTGAATTAAATAAATTTCCTTCTTAATGTAATCCTGGAAATGCTAAGCATTTATTTGGCATACATCATTTTATTTCATAACTTGTTTGTGTTTTTAACGAAAAATATTTTTAACATAAAACACCTGTTTTTACAGCGCAGAGCTGAATTATATACATTATATTATTAGTATTCATTTCGACAACAATTTTACTTGAGAATAACCACTGTTGTAATTTTTTTTAATATGTCTATACATGCAGAAAAATTCTACACAATATTATCATATAGGTACATACAAATTTGAAAAAAATTATATATAGGTATATATATATATATATATATATATATATATATATATATATATATATATATATATATATATATATATATATATATATATATATATATATATATATATATATATATATATATATATATATATATATATATATATATATACGATTAATTGTGCACGTTAGTGACATACAATGGGTATGACTGTGATATATTCCTGCTTTATAATTCAAAATACATGCAGAAAAATTCTACACAATATTATCATATAGGTACATACAAATTTGAAAAAAATTATATATAGGTATATATATATATATATATATATATATATATATATATATATATATATATATATATATATATATATATATATATATATATATATATATATATATATATATATATATATATATATATATATATATATATATATATATATATATATATATATATATGTATATATATATATATATATATATATATATATATATATATATATATATACGATTAATTGTGCACGTTAGCGACATACAATGGGTATGACTGTGATATATTCCTGCTTTATAATTCAAAATACACCTAAAATTGCCGGTATTGCAGTGGGGTCTTTAATACACTTAAACTATAAAAATGTGACAATTTTGCCAATATCTGACGTTAGCGACATGCCATAGGTATGGCAATGATATATTCGTGTTTTATACTTCAAAATACACGTAAAAATGCTGGTATGGCAGTGGGGCCTTTGATACACTTAACCTATAAAAATGTGACATCTTTTTAAGCCAATATCTGACGTTGGTGACATCGCATGGGTATGGCGCTTTCAGAACTTTGTTCAGGACATCAAAATGAACAATTGAGACACATTTTCATAGTGGGGCCTATTATACATGTTCATTGCTGAAAATGACATGTTTGCCCCAGTATGGCGGCCACTTGGCGACGCCCCAGAGGTATGGCGTTTTGAGATCTTCGTTCTAGAGTTCATTGTTAACAAAGATCACGAAACAACAGCGTGGGGCCTATGATCCATTTTCACAGTGAAAAAATTACACGTTTCGGTAAGTATGGCGGGCATTAAGTGACGCCATATTGGTATGGCATATTGAGTTTGCGGACTTTGGCGACTTGCTTGACCACATATTACAAGAATCAAAGTGGGGCCTATGATCCAGCGGCACGGATATAGACAACACGTTTGAAAATTCACCCCTCCTAAAAGCTACACTTTAGGGGTGCCATACCGAGAATTCAAAGTTGGGAATAACATTGTCTATCAGCCCCCAAAGCCTCGTCGTGGGGCCTATGATACATGCAAAAACCCTCTCGGCTCCCGGTCTAAAAGGCTGTAAGACCCCCGCTCATATATATATATATATATATATATATATATATATATATATATATATATATATATATATATATATATATATATATATATATATATATATATATATATATATATATATATATATATATATATATATATATATATATATATATATATATATATATAATATTATAATTATTAATAACAGGCTTGTTGAATCTTAAAAAACTCGATTTTATAAAAAAGTTGACGTTTTAGTGAAACATAGTAGTCTTTTTCTATTCAAATTATTTCAAATCAATAAATGTCAAAGAAATTTCAATTTTTTCAAAATTTTTGATAAAGCCACGAATGTCGTAGCGAAACGTCAACTTTTTAATAAAATCGAGTTTTTTAAGATTCAACAAGCCTGTTATTGCTAATAATTATATTATATATATATATATATATATATATATATATATATATATATATATATATATATATGTATTTATATGTATCCCAACAATAAAAAAAATTTCGAAAATCGTGGTACTAGCGGTCTAAACAAGCTCAGTAGTCTATTATTTTCGAGGAAACTACGACCAAAAAGTGCACTTGATAATTTCTAAAATGAAATAAATTATTCATGAAAGCAGTCTTCATTTCATAAAAATGTAAACCACAATATTAAACGAAAATCATTTAAGCGGTATATCAAATGAATAAGACGCAGAAGTGTAAAGTTATTTCTAGATAAGTCAAAAACATAATTTTCGTGCGGCTTCAGATTCATAAATCAAATGATCGTAAAGCTCAAAAGCAATTAGAAACAATATTTCAATTTCAATTGCTCAGAATAATTGGAAACTATAAAAACGACAAATGAAGGCATCAGTTGTATATATAATATATATTTCAGAGAATTTACTGCCCATTAAGTTAATTTCAATAGAAAACGAGACTACAATTTCAAAGTTTCGTTCATTTTAATCGTGATTCTTGTGAAAAAATATATTTCCAAATAACAAGGCCATTGAAAATTTTGTCGAATTTTAACAAATACTTGAAACTCTGAGTATTGTCTTATTACAATATTCAAAAAGTATTTCATTGCATTCAAAAATCGATAATGTTCATAGTATTTTAGTGCCAAATAATTCGTAGTTTTCATGTGTTTGTACATGATTTCACAAATTACATGGTCTACACTGGTCTACAATCCTGGATCTGAATAAATAAAGAAGATTTCAAAACAAGAATCAATGAAAGACAACGAAGTTGTTGAGTAGGCTCTAACGATCAATCATGTGACAACAAATGAAAACTTCAATATATAATGTTAAGTTTCGAAAGAGAAAGCTCATTACTTTTTTGATTGTGAAAAAAAGTCGGATGTTATATTCGATAATAATGCATAAATTGATTATAATACTAATTCATGCTTTTCTAGGAGGAATTTGAATAGAATCTGAAAAGCAGATATTTCAATGTTGGTTCCTTGCTAGATATATCTTTCTTTTTATAGTACACATTCGTCCGAACTATTTGGCATGAAATTGACTCGGTAAGTTGCATTTTGAGGGAGTAATTTTCAATATATATATATATATATATATATATATATATATATATATATATATATATATATATATATATATATATATATATATATATATATATATATATATGGGGGCGGGATCCAATTAATTTCTATGTATATTCTATAATATATATGAATGAAAAATGACTTACTTCATTATATTCGCAACTAGATAGTTTCCAAACATCGTGTTTCCTCATTTGATCGTACTTCAAAAAGGAGAAAATATATGTTTTTCTCTTACTTATCATTTGAGATCATACTTTGGAGGTAGGGAGTGTTAGCACTCAGACATACAATGAATTCAAACTTCTCTAAATGGCTGGACCGGGCTGAACTCATCATCAGAAAAGTTAGATCTTTAATGTGACTAGAATGAACATTCGGAGGCATCTGTATGGTGAGTGTTCTATTTCGCAACATTGAATGTACTACTGGCTACTTTTAAGTATCTTTCAGTATATAAGAATATCCAAAGGTTCTCTGAACAGTATGAGACCAAGATTTTTCGGTCAACGCTTCCTGGATGCTACCATATGGAATCGATGGATTAGAAAATCTTTAACTAAAATAGCCAGACCTACTGGGAGCAGCATGAATAAATTTTCAAAAATATAAAAAAAAACAACCTTTTTCATCACTTTACGTCTGATGTCCAGAAATTTTGTGAGCACTTCAAAAAAATAAAATAATAGCGGACCTCGGTCGTCGCTTCTCATCTGAAAACTATTTGACAGGATGAAATGATTTGCCCAAATATAGAAAAAACCGTTCTTAGACAAATCAAGTGCGGCCAGGGCCTCAAACAACTTTTCGATATAAAATTTATTTCAAAAACGACATGTTTAGACTATGAAACTCTGCAATGAGCTGTACCTTTCGAATTCCCTCATACTGAGTTTAAAAGAAGGTTTTCCGAAATCGCGTGTAGTCACCCAGCTCGATAGAATAAAAAAAAATTAATTGACACAAAAGTATAATTTCTGCTCCAACCAAAGACAACAAAGGACTCAGAGATTGCATAGAATACCTATATTTTAGGACGAAATATTAAAATATAGCGAGCATTTATTTCTGCTAGTGTATCCTTGCTACTAATAATCTGCAAACAAAATTTGAATATTCCTTGATAGTGTATCTATAGGTTAAGTACCGTAATTTATTTTTTTGACCTTTTCTGTACTTATGGTGAGCCGAAGGGAGAAAATGTTCTTTTTCAACGAGAAAGATATTAATGTTTTTTCTGTTTTTTAATGATCAGGGAGAAAACGCTAACCTAACCTGTTTCAACACTATCCACGAAAAAGCATTTTATTCAATGAATAAAATTCACGTTCCTACTGTATTCCTGCAAAGAGCCTCCAGGGAAATATCTGCTGCATCGCCATTTTTTCATAGTACGATCTAAAATTTTCTCGTCACTTATGTTAAAAGATTTAAAATGATTCTTTTACACTTTCTAGTTTATGAATTTTTTAAATTGTCTATTTTCCTCGCGACCCCGCTAAGTTTTTATCGTTTTTGAAATAATATGCGGTAGGTAAAATGTTTGAAAACTTTTTGTTTTAGTAATAATGAAAGTAACACGAAAGATATTTAAAAAAGACCAACCAGGAAGCGATGACTGAGGTCTGGTACAATAGCTTCATGAAATTGGTTTGATCGCAGATTAAAAAGTACCTACATTATATAAAATCTGAAGCTATTATTTTATGGACTAAGATCCAATATATGGTTGATGAAGAAGCAATGAATTAACAGCAAATCTATACGTCATATGCAGAAAATACGAAGCATTATTAATGCACCAAGACTGGCTCAATCTGTCGCTGTTATATGCGCTTGTGGAATTAAGCCATGCTGAACTTTATGAGAATGTAAAATATAATGCAAATTTCATCATATAGCCCTCAACAGTTGCACAGAATATAAGAACCAAATGACCTGTCAACGACCTGCCAGCATGTTACGTTCAATTTTAAATCTACTTTCACAAAAGATAGATAATTGTTGGCTATATGTTCTTCATGGAATTAACAATGGAGGTGGACTCTCGGTTAGACCCATAATTTAGATAATGAATGGAATTCAATAAGCATTCCCTATACGCACATAGTATAGGTTATAAACACTAGGTAGGTTGAGAATTATCGA
>JARQZK010004701.1:0-5000 GCA_030704885.1 Cynegetis impunctata
CTTATCAAATATGTAACTTTGTTTAAAAAAAAATGTAAGTTTTAATTATTAACGCTGGCTCTGCTAATTTTAATGCTGAATTTCCAGAGCCGCGTGTAGAAATCAATCCAATCAAAACTGCAACAATTAAAATTGGAGACATGAGAAAGAGAAAAGATTGATTCACTAATGAAACTATTCCAAATTGCTGCTGGAGCATTTGTTTAAATCGTATATCTCTAGTATCGTCAGTTGTAATTGGTTCATTTGAATCTACGCGAGTCGAAACTAGAGTGAACTTTGAATTTAAATTTCGAAGATGAATTATTTATGGTTAATGATTCCTCATCTATTTCACTGCAAGCTCAGTCTTGTCTGTTTTGAAGTTATTTGAAACGGATATCTACCTCCTTATCAGTTTACCGCAGGCACACTCTCTTATTAATCGAAACCACATTTCAATTATTATGTTTTTTCATTCAATCTGAAATGAATATGAGAATATGTAGGAATATAAAAATAATTTATGTTTTGGATTAATTTTATAATTTTTTATTGATGAGACCTCTTTCTTAGTTTCTGCAATAAAATCTCTCTAGCCGAGAGAGGTCTCGTGTGAGGAAATTGATCCTCACTACTTCCCCTCTCTTCCTCACTTCCCTCTGAGGGGGATAATGGAGACTCTCCATTGTTTCTGTTGTTGTTGTCGTCATTGTTGTTGTGGTTATGGGTGTTATTAAAGAATATCATCATTCTGAAAAAATTTATTATTTTAGAAACTTAAATTAAAAAAATATTTAACATTTTGAATAGTATTATTATTATTATTTAGATGAGATGAATAATTTCTATTTTGAATAATCGAATTAGTATCAATTCCATATGTGAATATATATATATATATATATTTTTTTATATATATATATATATATATATATATATATATATATATATTTATATATATATATATATATATATATATATATATATATATATATCATTTAAATAAAGACAAGGAATTCTATAAACAAAGACTCCAAAATACAAATGATCATAAAAGAGGTTACGATCCTTCAAAACAAAGAAAAGAAAACAAAGACCGAATAATCGGTCCTCTAACAGCATTTAGAGGAGAAAGTTTGATGACTTACAATGAAAAACCTGTGGAGTATGTCTTTTGGGATGATGTGAATGAATTAGTTGATAGACTGCAATTACTCTATGCTTCAAAATCTGCAGGAAATACATCAATGGATAATGAAATTCAATGAGGAATAAAGTTGTACTTCGTGTAATTAAAAATAGAGGAACTAACTCCGCCAATGAGGAGTTTTTGCAACGCCAAGTGGATCCATTGAATCCAGTACGTAGTCTCGTAATATTCCTGGATCTAGTCTGTTTCTTACTGCATCCACGTTATCTAATGGATACAGCGTCGGATCATAATCTAAGCGTCGATTCAAGAATTGAGATCTTACTCCCAACTCAACTATTTTATCCTCCACTCGACGAGCGGATTCATCCGTTATTGAGTCCAACGTAGGGTTGGATCTCATAAACATGAGGATAAGATTTAATGTTATTAGAATGTATTTCAGTAGGATATAATCCAGCAACAATACTCCAAGCAAAACAAGCATCATCCTCATAATTTTGGATGTTCACACATGCCTTCTTGGAGGAAATTTTTTCAGGTAAACGAATGTAGGAAGATCCATTCCCCATTTCAAATTTATTAAAATTCACTTCTAAACAAATGATTGAGCTGAGAGCGAATACACTATCTTTTTCTTGAAGCTTCTGAAGAATTTTATCTGATCTATAATTTTCAAAATAAGTTTTCAAATCAAATTCAAAAAATATTTATAGTCATATATTTCCTTTTCTGCAGTTTTTTTAGTAAATTCACCACAAAATACTGTATTTACTTTAATGACATGAAATTTTTTAAATAAATTCCTTACTCTAGATTTGAATAAATGATATGCGTCAGATAAAAATTCATTAATGTTAGTATGTTTAATATTTAAAACAACCCCTGTACGTATTCTGCTATTGAAGGCGCTTTCTACGTCTTCCCATCTAACTCTGCTACTTCGCATTACTTTAGAAACATCAGACGTATTAGATTTTACTGAGCCACCTTTCTTTGAATCAATTTTATGTAATAGTTTAAGTTTGAATTGTTTAAGGTGAGCAATAGAGGTTTGAGTTTTAATACGGTTACCATGGTTGAGATGTTTGTTCTTAAGTAATCTATTAAATTGAGATATCTGTTTTTTGATATAACCTAACCATTTTATACATTCATTATCACTATTTTTTAATTTAAGTAAAAGCCTAACTGCTCTTTTGAATAATGGTAAAACGTTACCTACCTCCTTATCCATGTTTCTACAGCTCAACGAATTCAAAAATCGGTGAGGGGGGTTAGTTCGGATTGTCTTTGACCCCAGTTACTTTCAGCCCATAAATATTATCCTTGAGGTAATTAAGCTTTTCCTTAAGCACTTCTGTACTCCGATGAGGTAGATAGACGTATTCGTTTTCTAACTCCAGAAGAACTGCTGCTTTAAACTTGCCCTTTTCAATGCTGGCATTAGTTATCGGAAATACAATGTTCAGCGGTAATTCTTTCAATTTGAGAGTAGGCTTTGCTAGACTGCAAATAGAATTTATTTTCTTTAATTCCATCTCTGAAAACATGATTTCATTGTGAATATCTAGCAAAAGAGATCTAAATAAATGAAAAATAAATGTTCATATATATATATATATATATATATATATATATATATATATATATATATATATATATATATATATATATACATGTTAATGAAGACATTAATTTTTATAACTAATATTTACTCAGTTCTCGGAGAATCTGTCTGAAATTTTTTTGTCTATGTTGAGAGTTCAGACAATAACTTATTTTCTCTTCAATTATTTTGATTCTTCTATCAAAATGAAACCTATCTACAGCATGTTGAATCCAAGGACCAATTCTAGCAGATTTATGAGCAAAAGCCCAATGTACAATTGATCGGGATTCACAGATTTTAAAAGTATTTACAAAAGTAACTTTTTTCTTAGGTGTACTATTCATCTTTTCAGAAATCCTATCAAGAACTGAGAATTATTTGAAAATACATATATATATATATATATATATATATATATATATATATATATATATATATATATATATATATATATATATATTTTTATATATATATATATATATATATATATATATATATATATATATATATATATATATATATATATATATATATATATACATTTATAAATTCATGTATACTCAAGTATGAATGGTTTCACTCACCTAGCATGTAATTCAACGAGCTCTGCTGTCTGAACACTGAGCTTCCAGCATGTTCTATCCCCTTAAATATGTTAGAACTCTAACAAACAAAATGCCAACAATCAACCACATTCAATAAAAGGAATACCATAAATGGTGATATCGCATGATAGTACAGAAAATTCCTAGTATAAATAAATTGAAAAATCACTTTTCTTTTAATGTAATAAATATTTATTTTTGGAGAATGTCATCATTCAGCAGTCTAGTTGATGACGCTGAAAATATATTGTGGGAAAAAAATTTCATCTAGATGATCTATACCAGCATCAGCATATTTTTGATAAAGAGTTTATTCCAGAAGAGAAAAGATTGAATGAACTTTTGAAATGTATTAAATCATTCAAGATTAGCAATGAAGTTGAGGACGGAAAATGTCAATACTGTCTAATTTGTATGATGGAAGATTTAAAGGAAGTTAAAATATCAAAAAAACTTTTAGCTGCAAGCGAATTTAATGAAATATGTATATGTAAAATATTTTTAGCACGAGATAAATAAATAAATGTTCTTTTATGAATTTTTTGCTATAATTAGTCAATAAATATCACATAAATGTTTTAAATATTAATTTAATAAAAAATCTTTCAAATTCTTATATGCTTTAAGAAACCTTCCATAAAGGGAGGATATTTCATTCACTCGAGTGTAGATGTCGGAAGCAGGTTGATTAAAAGAATATTTTTAATTATTTCAATGTGAAGGAAGTCCCTTATCAGCTTAAATATTAAAATAGAGTGATGATAATTCAATGTTCTTTTAGTTTAAGTAATCGGTTTCATTCATTCGTTAAAAAAGAAATATGTTAAGTGTTTCAAATGTTTTATGTTTTCTTAATAATATAAAAAGTGAAAATATCTTAATGTTAGTGGTGTAGGAAAGAGTTTTGAATACTTAGTTTAGGAATAAATCTTGTTGGTGAGTTAAAATATCTATTTATATAAATATACAAATGCCATAGGGCACATATAGATATCTGTTACCAGAATAATTATGTTTGTATCCTCTATTCTCTCCCTGTACACCTCTTCCAGACCTAGATCAGGGGGAATGTAGTCCGGGGTTTATATGTGTTCACGGTAATAACGTACTGTTGAAGAAAAAAATATTTTAAAATTGATACTTCATTTTACATTAATATGTATATATATATATATATATATATATATATATATGTGAATAACATCCCTTTGAAACGTTTAACTGTTATGACTTTCAATATAAATTAATGAAATCTAATGAAAAATGTAGGTAAATGTAAAGTACTCACTTCAGCATCCGCCCCATAGATATCGGACATCATGTCCTCCGCTTTCTTGTAAGCTGAGTTCCATGAACTACACATTGTTTTTGCTATCTAAAATTCTCTAAATGGTTTCATTCAAGCTGAATTCATTTATATATACGTATGTATGTACATACACAGATATTGAAGCATATACTAGCACATAACAAGTACATAGGTAGATAACAAATTGATTATGTATTTTCCCATGAGAATCAGGTCGTGATATCCTATGAATGTTTTTGAGGTTACCGACCACTATCAGAGCCACCTGTTTTTCAATCCCCGCGAAAAAATACGTTCCCAACCCGCCGAACTTATCAACATTCGATAAATATATTATTATAT